>OZ022239.1:8552031-8577031 GCA_963978895.1 Erpobdella octoculata
TGTTTGAAGATAATGATAGTGATGATGATGATGATGGTGATGACAATTACGATGATGATGACGATGACGGTGACGACGACGATGATGATGGTGATGATGATGATGATGATGACGACGACGATGACGATGACGACGACGATGATGATGACGATGATGATGATGATGATGATGATGATGATGATGATGATGATGATGACGATGACGACGACAACGACAACGACGATGATGATGATGATGATGGTGGTGATGGTGTTGGTAACGACAGCAATGGTGATGATAATGATAAGCACACAGGCGGTCCCACACCGACATTAAAAATGAATTTAAATTATAATTTATTGTTATTTGAGTTTATTGCTGATTTTCTCTTTTCATCTTCCTTACTTAAAATTTCATGAGAAGTTCTTTACTTCCTCACCTTTTCTTCTTTCTTTCTCTTCTTTTCTTCCACCATTCTCGAACAACTGGTAATATTTTCTATAACTTACGATCATTTTCTTTTGTGTTTAAATTAATTTACAAAAGAAAATAATTTAATTAAGTGTTCCAACAAAAGATATTGTAAATAAATTGTAAATAAAACACGGGCTGAGATTCTTTATTGCGACAGTCCTGTTATTGAGGAGGGATGTAAGAAGGCTTAAACTGTACGTTACATCTTGATCAGCTTGATGTACAAGGGAGGAACAATAATTTTTAAAAAAGCTTTTCTAAAATAAAACTCGGTAAACATTTGAAATAAAAAACAAAATCGATTAATTATTCTATAATAAATGTTTATTTACTAATCAATACATAAATAATAATACATTTTTTTAAATAATTCAAGTTTAAAGCGAAATATTTACCATAAAAATAAGGTGCATTGTATTTTTGAGAAAATAAATAACCATATATGGGCACGTCTGCCTCGATATGCGGGCTGCATTAGGAGGCTGAATAACGGAGAAGGCGTCGTGGTCGTAAATAACCTTAAATTTCACTCACTCCAGAGTACGAAACGAATGAATGAATGTGTTAAATTAAGCACCATAGAAACACACACCCGTATACATCCACGTACACATCCAAGCAGACATCCACACGCACACGCACACACACACACACGCATACACACACACACATGCATACCAGTTTTAAATAGCCATGCGAGAAGAAGCGATCAATTTCGTGAAAACGATGAAAAGGTCGAACGTCTTGAAAGATTGCGATTTGTGCCTTATTTCTTCCGGAGTCAGAAATTTCTATGATGGCCGTGGAGGTCGAAACAAGAACCAGGGATCACCCCCTCTTCATGCCTTTCATTCCATCTACCCTCTCAACCCTATAATATTTCAAACTCTTCTCTTACAAACATGCATATTGACGAGCAAATAAATTGTAAACATCAATCAATCAATGCGAATATTTATAGAGCGCCCGACGCGCCTCCTACAGAACCCGGGGCGCTAATATTTTTACATGCCCCACGGTGTAACGGGTTTACCCGCTAATTCTCCCATAACATGGGTTACTAGAAATGGAGTGGGAGTTGAACTGTTAACCGTAAACATTCATGTCTGAGGATCCACCAACTCGGCTAACCTTCACCAAAATTTTGGCAGTTTTAGCTGATAAATTATATTTAGTGTTTTCAATTTAAAAACAAAAAAAATCTTTTTTAAAATTAAAATATATTCTTATAAACTGCAGGGAGGCATCGTAATGTGGACAAATTGAGTGTTTTGTTATTCATGTATGCAAAATCATAACTTGCTTCAGCTCTAATTTATGGACAATTACGAAACATTAAATATTTTTCATTGTTATATTAACTATTCATTCATTGCAATAATAAATATTCATACATTATTATATTAATTATTCATTCATTAATATATTAAGTATTCATTCATTAATATATAAGGAATTCATTACCATAACAATTATTAATTCATTATTATTATTGTTTTGAGGCTGTTGAACTAAGATAAATTACAAATGCTTGTTTGTTTTCCTCAAATGTGGATACTTGCTGGTTATGATTTTTTTAAGATGTTTAGTGTGTGGAGCTGTATGGCTGTATAACTGTATAGCGGTATAGCTGTATAACTCTAATGCTCTATAGCTCTATAGATGTATGGCGGTATAGCTGTATGGCTGTATAATTTCAAACTGATCTTGATGTTGATTGATCGGAAATTACTAATATTTATAATTATGATGATAATAATAATAATAAGTCATTAAATAATATCAATATCAGTAGCAATGGTGATGAGGATAATGATGACATTGACATTGACGAGGATGGTGATGATGAGGAGGAGGAGGAGGAGGAGGAGGAGATGATAATGGTGGTGGTGATGATGATGATGGTGGTGGTGGTGGTGGCGATGATGGTGGTGATGTTGATGGTGGTGATAATGGTGATAATGGTGATGGTGAAGGTGGTGATGATGATAAAGATAATGATGATGATAATGATCATTATCATCATAATAAAAGAAATAATAACAATGATGGGTTTATACTCTGTGTTTGCAGAATATAATCTGCAAATAATGACATAAAGCAAGCGATAATATCCAATCAAACAAGCTCGGATATTATTAGTCGGAGAAGTAAATAATAAAGACATCTCAAATGGCACAAATGAGTGAATAAACAGAAAAAAGCAAAAAAATGAAATTTTTTAAAATGACAGGGCAGATGTTCTGACTACTTCTCTTTCTTCTACTAGTCGAATTTTTATATTTTTTTCTTCTTTATTCGTTTTCTATATTTATTAAGTTTTTGTTATTTAATTACTCTTTTTGATTTTTTAATGTTTTGTGTAAATTTTTAATTCTCACTTCCGTTCTTGAGTTTGTCGATTTCGTACTTTCATGAAAATGTAAAAACACGAAAGAAAAGCAGAAATGAAAATAAGAAATGAAAAGGCTGGAATTAAGAAAGACAAGACAGAGAGAGAGAAAGAGAGAAAGAAGGAAAGTAGGAATGCTCAGGGATACCTTGCTGTGATAAATATGCGCTGCGGAGGTTGGCAAAGGGAGCGTGATGGATGTTGGCGTGTTAAAGGCGACTTACAATTGTTTGCTGAACGCTGCCAACAAACCGCAGTGCGAAATTACCAGCGGAAAGGGTATAATCTAAAATAGATGTCGCTAAAGTCGTTACGAGGCAATTACCGGCCCGCAAAAAGCCCCCTGGCGAGCAACTAAGGAATGGAAATCATATTGCGAATAACAAATGGCCGCTTGCTTGTACTATGAAGCCTTTCCTATGTTCCATATCGTGTTATCGACGCCATTGCTAAGGGAATCTAAGAAAACATAACGCCGATGGTGAAGCCGATAATGGAGGCGAACGAGACTGGTGTTTACGATGCCGGTGATCATGGCGGGTGCTCGTGCGACGATGATGATGATATGATGGTGGTGGTGATGATGATGGTGGTGGTGATGATGGTGATGATGATGATGACGACTATGAACACTGTGGTGATGGTGGCTGTGGGAGGGGGGTCGTCTAAGAAGCGTGATAGTCATAAACACGGGATGATAACATATTTGAAACGTCAAAAGAATGACTGTTATTATTAAATATTGTGAAATTAGTGTTTATTCACGTATTTATTATTAGTAATATTATATTTATAATTATTTTCAATATTTGACTATTTTGCAGAATAATAAAAAGAATGATAAAATATGGAAGATGATGATGATGCGAATATTATGCATAGATATGCATAATAATCAAATAGTAATTAGATTAGAGCTCGTAAACCAGAAGATACTTTGGCCTTATGCTGTAAGAGTAGGGAATATTATTCTGCTGGTTGAAAGAAGAAAATAACTGTAACACGTCGTTGTAGTTTGAAAGCGATATTATATTATACTATTGTAGTATTATAGTATTAATATGCGATATTATATTATACTATTGTAGTATTACAGTATTAATATGCGATATTATATTGTACTATTGTAGTATTACAGTATTAATATGTGATATTATATTATACTATTGTAGTATTAGAGTATTAATATGCGATATTATATTATAATATTGTAGCATTACAGTATTAATATGCGATATTATATTATACTATTGTAGTATTACAGTATTAATATGCGATATTATACTATACTATTGTAGTATTACAGTATTAATATGCGATATTATATTTTACTACTGTAGTATTACAGTATTAATATCTTTTACAAATTATTTAGTTTATTAAATATAAGAAAATATAAATGATACAACAAAATAAAATATTATCATTATTATTGTCCATTATACAACTAATATACGAATAATATAAAATTCAAAGTCTTAGCGAGTAAAGTAACACATAATAAATATACATAACAATTAAATTATAATGTTTAAGATAATAATTTTAATTTTTAATATTATTGAATGCAAAAACCACAAAATGTAAAAAAGATCGAAAAAGCACTGAACTGAAATTTTCGCACAGCACTCCAATTAAAAACTGCCATTTCTGCAGGGAGAAGATTAATGCTTTGAGACAAATAAGAGTTTGAGAATTCTCTTCTTTTTTTGTCAAAAACGTTTTTCAGTGTACGTACGAATATGTCTGTATGTGTGTGTTGGTCTAAAAATGTTTCTTTAAATCCGTTTGTTTGTATGTGTTGAGGTCTCGGTATTTATCTCTGGGCATGTTTGTGCTTGTGGTCCAGTTTTTATGCTTGTTTTGCTGGTCATGTCTGTATGATTTTTTGGTGTTTCTGTATGTATGTATGTATGTATGTATGTATGTATGTATGTATGTATGTATGTATGTATGTATGTATGTATGTATGTATGTATGTATGTATGTATGTATGTATGTATGTATGTATGTATGTATGTATGTATGTATGTATGTATGTATGTATGTATGTATGTATGTATGTATGTATGTATGTATCTATGTATGTATGTATGTATGTATGTATGTATGTATGTATGTATGTATGTATGTATGTATGTATGTATGTATGTATGTATGTATGTATGTATGTATGTATGTATGTATGTATGTATGTATGTATGTATGTATGTATGTATGTATGTATGTATGTATGTATGTATGTATGTATGTATGTATGTATGTATGTATGTATGTATGTATGTATGTATGTATGTATGTATGTATGTATGTATGTATGTATGTATGTATGTATGTATGTATGTATGTATGTATGTATGTATGTATGTATGTATGTATGTATGTATGTATGTATGTATGTATGTATGTATGTATGTATGTATGTATGTATGTATGTATGTATGTATGTATGTATGTATGTATGTATGTATGTATGTATGTATGTATGTATGTATGTATGTATGCATGCATGTATGTATGTATGTATGTATGTATGTATGTACGCCAGTTCGTTTGTATAATTCTGTGTATCTTAATGTGATGTTTACAACGCTGGTGATTACAATTAATATTATTAGACTAATCCCATTGATATTGTTTTGATGGTTCGTAAGCACAGATATTTATATTCTAATTTCTCTCACAAGACGTTTGTGTGCATGAGCGGGAAACCCCTGATTGGAAAACCCTGTAGCGAATTTCAAAAACTTTCAACTTATTCGCCGTTTAATTAGAATTTATCATGCAAATAACGCCTTAAAGACGCCGCCTCATTTAAGGTTTTTCATATCAATTCGATATTAGCTATTTTACGCAAGGAGGAAGGAAAACAAATAATTTTATGCCGACGCTATTTTGTCCGTTTTTTTTGTGTGAATGCACTTTTAGATCTTTCGTATACACGTGTGTGGTCTAGAAAATATGTCAATACATAATTAATTATTTATAACATATGCTTATTGTTTGCTTTTGCTGTTTTCTAATTAAACTAATTGTTTAAAAATATGTGTAATGTGTATGTTATTATTATTATTATTATTATTATTATTATTATTATTATTATTATTATTATTATTATTATTATTATTATTATTATTATTGTTATTATTATTATTATTATTATTATTATTATTATTATTATTATTATTATTATTATTATTATTATTATTATTATTATTATTATTATTATTATTATTATTATTATTATTATTATAAGAACACTGTAGTTTCAATTGGATTTTAGGAACCGTTTGAGTTTGTTTATAATAAACAAATTGGTATGTTGAAAAAAATAAAAAATAAATGTTTGCAAACAATATCAAACAAAGTAATTCAATTTTTAAATTTGCGTTTTTATTATTATATATTTAAACAAGTTTTTGTTATAAATAAACACGCGGACTTGTGGAATCGCTCACTTTAATCTCAGTTTTGTGAAGAATTGCCGCAATAATAAGTGAAAATCTTCTGTACAAAATCTTATTATTCACTATTATAACAATATCTAAGTTATTATTAGTTATTTCAGCTATTATTTTCGAAGAAAAAAAATTGTTAAAATTTTCGAGTAGTTTGATGTTACTTCTGTGCCGACCT
Source organism: Erpobdella octoculata (assembly GCA_963978895.1). Lineage (NCBI taxonomy): Eukaryota > Metazoa > Annelida > Clitellata > Hirudinida > Erpobdellidae > Erpobdella > Erpobdella octoculata. The sequence continues at coordinate 8,558,513 of OZ022239.1, forward strand.
TAATCTCGAAACTGCAAAAAGCGTTTACGCCTATACTAAAACACTAAAATACACAAAATTAATTATTTTAAAGGATTAACTAAAACTTTATTATGTATATTAAATGAATATTTAAAAAAAATTTGAATACAATCGTTATATTCCAGTAATTTGATAGTAAAATGAAATGGCTAAAATGGTTCCGTAAATCCAATAATTTGAATTGCAGTTTTCTGCTATAAATGCTATTTAAAAAAAAAACAAATTTACATAATTGTTTTGCTTCATTGATCAGTAGTACCTACATGAAAAACAAATGCTACTGTAAATAAAATAATCATTATTATAATGGTTCAAACAATTTAAAGCACGATGTTTACGATGCTTAAAATCCGCTTAACTTTTTTATAATAATTTTTAAAGAATTCTGTGTTTTGTCTGCTGTTTGTCATATTTTAAATATTTGATGGAAAAATGCATTTGACTTTATAAAAGTTCTTAGTTTCACTTATATGACTAAGAAATGCTTATGTTCCAGTTTACGATTATCTAAAAACCGGGTTCTGGTTCATGGCTTTTAAATTTTAAGATTTTCAATTTACAAAAATTTCATTTAAACAGTAACAATTTTTAAATTTTTTTCTATATAAATTTCATCGCCGGCCTTGCTTGCTTGTATGCAAAACTTAAAAGTGAAATTTAACTAACTTTCCGTTATCCAATTAAGCTGAAAATTGTAATATATATTATTTTTTTTAAATTTTCTGAAATTTCTGTTTTACTTTTTAATTTAAAAAATTATCTAAGTTTTGAAAAAGCAATAATTCAAACGTTAATGAATTAATAAATAAATTTATAAAAAACTTTCATTAAAAAAGTTCAGCATTTAATGAAAAATCGCCGAATCATAATAAATGTAATAAGGAATTTGTGAAAAAACCTGGATTTTATGGCTAACTTGTTTGTTTTTGGAGAAATACATGGGTATGAGATCAGAGCTGTTATATTTTGCCAAACTGCACACTTTCCCAACATAATGACACTCAGTGGCGTAGCGAAGGGAGGCAGGGAGGGGCATCTGCTCCCGGGCGCCAGGCTTTGGGGCGCAAAAAAGCAAAAGAAAAGACAACAAATTTTTATACCTTGCTCCCGGGTGCCAGATATTCTCGCTACGCCACTGATGACACTACACGATCCGACCCAAATATATTTTAAATATGGTTGTTTTAATAACATGGATTTGTGATTTTTTAATTACAACTAATTAAACACAATTGAAATAAACTTATTATTGCATAAAATGTTTTTTAGGTGCTAGGTTAGCTGAGTTGGTAGAGTGTTATCCTTAAATCTGAGAGCTTCACGGTTCGACTCCCACTCACTGCATAGTACCTCTTGTAAACGGAAATCTTAGTGGGTAAAATCTTTCTCTCCGTGGGGCATGAACAGCGCCTTTGAACTCTGGAAAAGGCGCTATATAAACTATCAAAAACAACCCGACCTACCACGGGGGTTTAAAACGCTAGACTCGACGTGTAGACTATGGAGGGAAAATCACAAGGATGACTTTTTAGATTCATAAGTTTTAAATGATTTAGTTCGGGTTTCGAATTTTTTAAAAACCAGTTTTTTATTTTATGAAATGTGCACCAGGTAAAGATGTCACTCTATTAACCTTTTGGATTCTAAAACTTTATTGCATCAACTGTTCAGTAAAATGTTTTGTCTGCACCTATTTTAGATTCAGAATTTTAATTTTTCAAGCAATTCAATAATTAATAAAAAATTAAATGGCTAATTTTAAAACAATTTAAAACTATTGAGTGATAGAAAATAAAGCTAAAGCTAAGTCAGCTAAGATTGTGACTATGATGATGAGGTAATTAAATAAAATACTATGAAAACAAATTGAAAATAAATGAAGAAAATTTAATGATTGAATTACTAATCAACAGGATTTGATTGATAAGTGATTTGAAATGAATAAAATTAGATGATTATAAAGTGTCTTAGACAATTTAATTGCAGCTTTATCTTTTGACGATGCTGCTCAAATCATAGAACTAGTATTCAAAGAATGAAGCAATTTGTGATCGATAAAATTTCTGGAGATAATTAAATATTATCATCAATAATTTTTGAATTGAGAAAGAGCATAAATAAATTATAAAGACTTAGTTCAAAAACTTTTTGCTAGTGAAATAAGTCAGCAATATTTAAATCAAATTAGTTTTAAAAAATGTACAAAAGCTTTCATGGTGAGTTGAAACAAAATGCTCAAAAGCAACACATGAAGCTTAACACAAAGCTTACACACTAAAAAGGAAGCTGAAACTAACTTTTCAAAAGGCTTGCACACTCAGACTAAGCTAAAAAATGTACAAAAAAATAAACAAGAAGCTTATAGAAATGGATAAAAACAGCTTCACACTAAGCTTTACAAATATACAAAACGTTATATGTGAAGCTTAAAAAGTGTACAAAAACTAAAATTATATACGATGAACATTCATTTATAAGAAAAGGTTATAGGCATGTAGATGTGCTATAAATGTCATTTATGATATCCTTAAACAAAAAAGCATTTGACTGTAGAGAATTAATTTCTGCAGCTTTGCTTGAATTAACCATATTCTTTGCAGTTTTCTTTCTTTTAAGATGATTTTGTGTTTTCTGAAAAAATGAATTAAAGCATTATACACAAAAGCTTACACTTGAACCTCAATTTTTGCTTATTGTTGTAATATTAATGTAATTTGCATTGAAAAAGATTTTGCACAAAAATAACTAAACATTTGATGCAGTTGAAAACTTCATAACATTATATATTTATCAATTGCATTCTGGCCATAAAATATACATGAATAAATAAACTTATAAAAAGCCATTATAAATGCTATAATAAAGTGATTTCACCTTGTTATCATGATGATGTACTGTAAATACTTCATTTTCTTCTGATTTTTCATCATCCTATTAACATTATCATGAATTATGACTATTGAACATTCAATTGAGTTATTTTAAAAAAAGGTAAGTTCTACCTCACTGTCAGGATTTAAAAATAAGAGATCTGATTTTTCTGATATGTTGTCATCCTTGATAAAATGAATATCATAAGAATTAAAAAAAAAGTTTTTCTAAAGATAGCTTTTTGCCAAATATATCAAGTATCTCGATATCCTTTTTAACTTTTTTCACAATGGGGAAAATGTTAACTCAATATTAATAAAAAAAACCTAATCAATTTTATTAAAAAAAGAAAAGTATTAATGTGATATCCAAAAATAGACTACTGACATTTATTCCAAGAATTAAATTATACAAATTAGAATAACAAAGCTAAATAATCATACAAGCAAATTTTTTTTCACTTTTTTCTATTTTCTTCTTTTTGTCTATCATTAAAGAAGCTTCTCTCTTCTTTAGGTTTTTTTGAATAATTTCTTCAGAGAGTTCTGACTTATTTTCATCAATATCCAATTTTGTAATATGAATAATAAACTGAAAAATAAAAAATAGTTAATTCTGTGGTTATAATATATTTCCAATGCAAGATAAGACAAGATAGCTAAGCCCTGTTAACTATTAACTTAAACCACTAATTGACTATACTACTATACTATACTTTATACTAATACTATTTACTAGTATACACAAAAATAATTGATGCAATAAAACAAATTGAAAATTAACTAATAATAAATTATATTTGATTGAATTTTTAAAACACTGACGAATCAATTCATTGAATAATACCGCGGAACCCCTAAAGTTATAACTATTACCCAGCCGGCAGCCGGGGCAATAAGCGGTAAAAGTGCTGTTGTCCCGTCGGTTTTGCCAAAACGATTTATTCTTCTATTAATTAATAAAGATGTATATATTTTCTAAAGGTTTTAAACATATGTTTTGATTTTTTTTATAGATGTACATATATTCTAAAGATTTTGTAATTTACTTTGATTTTTTTCAGTAGGTATTTTCTAAAGGTTTTTGACAAATGTTTTGATTTTTATATAGATGTACATATATTCTAAAGATTTTTCACTTTGCTTTGATTTTTTCAATAGAAATACGGGACTGCCGCCCGCACAGTAGCAATTTTACCGATTGCAACGTGGACGAACCGCCGAGGCAATAGCTGGAACCGAACGTAATCACCAGATATCGTTCCCGATGTTTTTTTTAAACATGTTGAAAAAGCCCCTTCAACCTGCTGGGGACCCACTTAAAAAAATAAAATATTTCACAATGTTGAATTTGCCAGTTATTTGACGATAGAAATAATATGTGATGAAATTGAATATTTATTTTCTATTGAGATAAATAAATCATATAATTTGTTTTTAAAATTATTTGTATTGCTGCCGCGCACTGTAAATAGCCTTTTGTGCTATAATATAGTGCGCTCACTGTTAATAACGAATGCCTATTAGCAGTGCTTAACCGCTCACTGTCAATAGCCAATCGCGTTATTTTACAGTGCGCGCACTGTCAATAGATTCTACGTTTTTTAAATCACAGCTATTTATAACAATAAAACTTAAACAAAAATTACTCTATTGAACAACTGACCTTATAAAGTTTTCGAAACTTCAGCATCAAAACAAATCTACTTCGTTTAACAACCGAGAAAAACGCTATAATATGGCGAAATGCGCGGCCAAATGACTAGCCGAAAAGCATTATCGTTAATGATTTCGGTTGCTTATTTCAAAAAATTGCTGTTTCAAACAGTAATTTGATTAATTAATCGATTAGGTTTTATAAATTTATTAACATTAAAAAGAATAATTTATTTTACATTTACTATATCAAGTAAATATACAACTTGTAATAAAAAGAGTTTTAAAATCCACTGAATTGTTTACGAAGCCTAAAATCCAATGGTTCCTAAAATCCGATTTCGGTTCCTTAAATCCACTAAAACGGTGCAACAAGTCCATATAAATATAAACAAAAAATTTACAGAACTGGACTTCTTGAACCGCTACGGTTCGTAAAGTCCATTTTCGCGGTTTGGCAAATCCACTTTTATTATTATTATTATTATTATTATTATTATTATTATTATTATTATTATTATTATTATTATTATTATTATTATTGTTGTTGTTGTTGTTGTTCAAAGTCACAGCTTTCTCTGCTGGTTTTCTTGACCGGAAATCCACCGGATTTCTAAGGTCTTCTTTTTTCTTTGTTTTTCTTTAAATCAAAGCACTTTTCGGAGGATACTTGCAGTTCCTAGCAAGGCAATTTTCTGGACTTGAATTGCAGTTGGTTTTCCTTGAATTCTCTCGAGGTATTTTTCGAAGCCAACTTTGATTGTCACTAAGGCTCCAACCACAACCGGGATTACACAAGTCATGGTTTTCCACATTCTTGGTACTTCAATCTCAAGATCTTTGTATTTGCTGAGTTTTTCTACTTCTTTAATGGAAATGTTGTTGTCATTTGGAACGGCAACATCTATTAGGAGACACTTTTTCTTGGTTCTGTCTTGAATGATGATGTCAGGTCGGTTAGCTCCTACAGTTCGATCGGTGTTCACGGGCACATCATACATTACAGTAAAGTCTTTCCCTTCTACAATTTTTTGGGGCTGGTGGTCGTACCATCGTTCAGCTACTTGGACATCAAGATCCTGTAGAGCAGTCCAGTGCAGATAGTTGGTGATCCGATAATGTCTGTGCGTGTATTCTTTCGGGGCTAGAACTGAACATCCTGAGATGATGTGGCTTATGTGTTCTTCTTGTTGGTGGCATAGCCTGCATTTCCTTTCCACGTTCATTTTTAGTATTTTCCTTTGATGGTACCTAGTGCTTAGCGCTTGATCTTGTGCTGCTATGAGAAGACTTTCAGTTTCGCCTTTAAGTCCAGAACTTCGCAGCCAGCTGAAAGTAAGTTCTGTGTCAACAAATGGCATGCAAGTGTTTTTGAAGAATTGACCGTGAAGATTTTTATCCATCAACTTAGAAAATTTTTCTTTTTCTAGCATAGTTTTAATTATCTTCCTTTTTGTTAGATTTTCAGCCCTCTCTTGAGTTTGTAAATATCGGTTTTTGATTTCTTTTCCAGTTTTGACTAACGAATACTTTTTCTTTCTTTTTTCATGATTAAGAATGATTTCAATAAATCTGTCTGCTTTTAAAAGAAGGTATTCATATAAACCAATCACTGTACACTTGAATGAACTCTCCAACTCAATAAGTCCTCTTCCACCTTTCCTACGTGATATATACAGCCGGTCTACGTCTGCTTTAGGGTGTAGGCAGCCATATTTTGTTAAAAGCTTTCTTGTCTTTCTATCTATTGTTTTTAATTCGGTTTTTCTCCAATTGACTATCCCAAAGCTGTATTGCATCACAGGAACCGCAAGGCTATTTATGGCATGTATCTTGTTTTTAGCGTTCAGTTCTGAGCTGAGAATTAGTCTGATTCTTCGCTGATACTCTTTACGTATTTTAATCTTCATGTCTTCATGCTGGATTTCACTTTTCTCTGCTATTCCAAGATACTTGTAAATTTCAATGTTTTCGAGGTTTCGAATGCCGTGTTCACTTTCTTCATTGTGCTTTGTTGCAACTCGCTTTCCTTTCTTCATTGTTACTTTGGCACACTTATCAAGTCCAAAGTCCATCTTGATATCATTGCTGAAGACCTTAACAACGTTAATTGCTTTTGTTAATTGGCAATCATCTTTTGCAAATAGTTTTAAATCGTCCATCTATAACAGATGACTTATTCGCTGATCTTTGTTCATACCATATCGCTGTTCAACATATTGGTTAGTGGTATCAGAGAAATACAAAACAGTAACGGTGACAAAGAATCTCCTTAAAAAATTCCTCGTTTGATGTTGATTACTTCGGTGCATATATATCCTTCGGCGTGGTAGAGCTTCATCTCGGTTTTCCATTGTTGCATGACAGTCTCTAAGAATGTTATGATTATTGGGTCTGTTTTGTAGATTCTTAAAGCATTCACTATCCAGCTATGTGGAACACTGTCAAAAGCTTTTTTGTAATCAATCCAAGCCATGCTGAGATTGTGTTTTTTGGCTTTTGCATTTTCAACGATGGCTTTGTCCATGAGGAGTTGATCCTTGCATCCACGACAACCTTTTCTGCATCCCTTCTGCTCTGGTGGCAAGATGTTGTTGTCCAAAAGATGTTTATAAAGCCTTTGTGAAATTAAAGTAGTAATAATCTTGTACATTGTAGGCAGACACGTTATTGGACGATAGTTTTTTGGATCTTTTGTTTCTTTTCCTTTGGATAACAGAAACGTCACCCCTGCAGTGAACCAACATGGAATGGTGTTTGGTTGTCTAATTGCTTTGTTTAATGCACTCGCCAGTATGTATTATTATTATTATTATTATTATTATTATTATTATTATTATTATTATTATTATTATTATTATTATTATTATTATTATTATTATTATTATTATTATTATTATTATTATTATTATTATTATTATTATTATTATTATTATTATTATTATTATTATTATTATTATTATTATTATTATTATTATTATTATTATTATTATTATTATTATTATTATTAGTAGCAGTAGTAGTAGTAGTAGTAGTAGTAGTAGTAGTAGTAGTAGTAGTAGTAGTAGTAGTAGTAGTATTTTTATTAATATTATCTGTAAGTTATTTATATGCTCTCCAAAAATAAATTTTTTAGAATACGGGACAAACAGCGCCGAAATAAGAAAAATAAACAGAAAAGAGATAACCCGTAAAAAATAACGGATTTGTGAAAGAAATCAATATATATAATTAACGTTGTTTTGCGATTGCCGTGCCAACTAACGGCGTTAAGCGAAGTTTTGACATACATACATACATACATACATACATGCATGCATACATACATACTTACATACATACATACATACATACATACATACATACATACATACATACATACATACATACATACATACATACATACATACATACATACATACATACATACATACATACATACATACATACATACATACATACATACATACATACATACATACATACATACATACATACATACATACATACATACATACATACATACATACATACATACATACATACATACATACATACATACATACATACATACATACATACATACATACATACATACATACATACATACATACATACATACATACATACATACATACATACATACATACATACATACATACATACATACATACATACATACATACATACATACATACATACATACATACATACATACATACATACATACATACATACATACATACATACATACATATGAACATACATACATACATACATACATACATACATACATACATACATACATACATACATACATACATATATACATACATACATACATACATACATACATACATACATACATACATGACCACCTACCAGGTGAACTTTCATCAATTTCTTTCAACAAAATTCAACTCCACGAAAAACATACCGAATGAACATTTAAAGCAAAACTTCTTCAATTAATCACGGATTGTGATAAATTAGATTTTTTTTCGTTTTTTTTTATTTCTTTACTTTTTTATTCTAATTATTTCTCAAAAAAAGTTGTTTTAAAATCTGATTAATTTCCGGTTGACGACTAAAAGCAAGCAAAGGCCGGCTGAGGTACAGGTAGGACACAGCACACCTGTTCTCCCAGGTGACTAGGAAAGGTGTGGACCAGAGAAACTTACAATTTCCATAATGTGGAATTATGCTCTACAATGAAAGCCTACGGGGTGTGTAGGTTGGCATCACAGCAGAAGGTAAAATAGTTAGAAATTAAGTTATTTCATTTGAATATATATATATATATATATATATATATATATATATATATATATATATATATATATATATATATATATATTCATATTTATATATATATATATATATATATATATATTCATATTTATATATATATATATATATATATATATATATCAACATCCATAATTACACACTTTTACTTAACTTGACATCTCTGTCTGTCTGTCTGTCTGTCATCAATTTTTGCAATCGATTTTAAACTTACTTCCCAATGAGCTAGAGACTTAAAAATTTAAACATACCTTCGAACTGATTAACAATGCATTCTATAAAATTTTCGGATCGATTGGACAAAAGTTAATTAAATAATTATATGTGATATTTTCGTCGAACTATTCATTGTCTATGCTAATATACTTGTTATAATTTTCGAATCGATTGGACAACATCAACGTCCAGAGGATGTCAAATAATCACTTGAATAGTGTAAAAATATAAAAGTGTGTTTTTAAAAAACTTTGTTTTTTGCTTCACTTGTTTTATATGTATGTAGATACGTATATATGTATTTAACTAAAATAATGTTTAAACTATAAATTAAATAACTTTTTTTAAAATTTAATAACATACACCACCACGAGAAGTGAGCCTATGTTCCAAATTTTATCTTGATTAGTTGACAGAATGTTTTTGATTTTTCACTCCCAAAATATTTTGACAAGCAAGTGCGACCGGTGATGTTTAAAGTTTTATTGTACATGGTATTTAAAAATCCGTCTTTTTAAATAATAGCAACTCAAACGAATTTAATTTAAACATTTCGTCAGTCAACATTTATAAAAAGTTATTTGAAACACGAAATTCATCCAAAACATTTCCTGGTTTTTAGGAAAATTGCAAAACTTTGTTAAAATTGGCTGGCGTGACAGTTTTGTTCTGTTTGAGAAACGCAAAAATTATGAATTCATTTTAATTTCAACAAACAAACAGCCAATCCTGTCTTATTTTTCAGCAATTTTCAACAAATAAAAAAACATGTTTTTGTGACTTTTGAAGAAATTTCAACATTTTTCTTCGTTTTGTTTTTTCTGTTTGAAAATTCATTGAATTTCTTAAATAATTTATTTATTCATTTATTTGTTTGACCAAAAAGAGGGTCACAAATGACCACTAACACAAATTGGTGAACGAAAACATTAAAGTGATCAGCATTAGTTAGGAATGGCAAGATGATTTAACTACCGTGCTAACAAAACACAACAGACATCTGTTCCTATGCAGCTTAATGATGAACATGAGTGGAAAGTTAGGCAAAATCGTGATTACCTGCGAATTACTATCGAAAGCTTAGTATTCACTACTCCGCAAAACATTATTCAAAGGGATCAGAAAAGAATTGGGGTAGACACAAACTGGTGACAGGTGATCGATTTAAAAATTAAAAGAGTCAATAACAAAATATTGCAAGCAATTGAATGCAAAACAACTAAATTGTGTTTGATTGAAATGACAGGATTAAAAAATTATGAATTTTAAACGTTTACAAATTTTACGAAAAACGAAAGTACATAAAAAAATAAAATAAAAACAAAAATAAGCAAAAAAAAAGTAAAAAGAAAAAAACATTAAGAAAGAAATATTTTATAGAAAGAAAAAAAGAAACGAGAAGTTGATTAAAGAACTTCCTAGCATTGAAAAACTTCCATCTCAGGAAAAAATCATACTTCCTCTTTCTCCTCCTTTTTTCTCCTCCTCTTCTTCTTCTTCTCTTTTTTTTATTTCCTTTTTCCTCTTTCTTGTTTTTTTTCTTTTTTTTCCTTTTTTTTTTCTTTTTTATCCTTCTTCATCCAATTTTTAGTTCTTTTTTTAATCTTTTTCTTGTCTTTTTTTCCTTGTTCTTTTTATATTTTCTAACTTCATTTTTTTTCTTTTTTTTTCTTTCCGTTTTTCATTTTTCTTCCAACCCTTCCTCACCACCATCCTTCCCATATTTGACTATTTATTTGCGTAGAATAGTGCAGATTTGAAAGCTAAGTATTCGAGGGAGTAAAGGTGAATATGTAGGCAGATAATTAGGTAAGTAAGTAAGTAAGTAAGTCAATCTTTATTAACCAGCCTGACAATGACGCACAGCGGTTAAGTGGAATGAAGTAAAAAATTAATAAAAGAGCTGAAAAGTTTTTAAAACTGTTTTAATAATAATAAATAATTTGATATTATAAGTTAATCGTATATGTCGTTTGATGTTTGACAAACGCTTTTAATGATTCTCTTAAATGCTTATGATTGTATTGCTATATTATTGGCCAAGTACGTAGGAATACTAATGAATTTGTACTTATATTCGTACTTATAATTGAACTTATATTTTATTTATTTGCATGTTATAAATTACTTAGATGAATAAAATGAATTGGTGCATTCACTGAAGAGTTCTTGTTGGAAATTTAAGTGTACTGTGTAGTGTGTATGTTTCTATGTTTGTGTATATGTGCTTGTAGAAGTATGTCCATGTGTATAAATGAATGTGTTTATCTACAACTATGTGTGCGTGTGTTAATGTGTACGTGCGTATGCACCTGGATGCTTGTAAGTGAGAAAAATTATTTGTTTGCATTGTTCTCCATGCAAATGTGTCATTAGCAAGAATATCGTTTTTCTGACTCAGAAAGCTACCATCTGATATTTGTGGTGGACAGTATAAGTGCATAAGTGCATACATTAACGAAATTGATTTACTGTAAATATATATGTATATATATATATATATATATATATATATATATATATATATATATATATATATATATATATATATATATATATATATATATATATATATATATATATATATATATATATATATATAAGTGTGTGTCTATGTGCATGTATGGGTGTTTAGTACGTCTATAATTATGACTAACTGACTTATACCTCTGAAACCCATGGGGGCTACGTGCCTCTACGTAACCACCTAATATAATATAAAGATGTTGCATACGTTTTGTACATGTTATTGAAACAGTGTTTTAGATGCTTTTATTCAACTTCAATCGTCTCTCGGTCTGTTTGTTGGTTTGTCTACGGTGATCAAATCTTAGAAACAAAAATTTACCCACTTTTCGACCACCTAGAACTCTAAAACTTTCAGGAAAGCTTTATTCTAGATGACAATACATGAATTAGGCCTTAAATCAATTAAAATTAAACAATCAAATTACTTCCTGTCTTCTAGCGACTGTAATAAGTTGTTTATTTATAAGTCGCCAGAGGTCCAAAATAATTAATCAATACGGATGATTATTTATAAGTCGCCAGAGGTCCAAAATAATTAACAAGATTGAGCGTAATGCGTTTAGATTTAATACTTTTAGTTTGATGACTCAGATAAAGAGGCAAATAAAAGCATTTTTTTTAATTTATTTTATCTTTACTTGTTAATGAGATGGTTTATTGAAATAAATATTTTTAGAGTATTTAGTTATTTTATAAAAAAAGTAACACAATTAAAAAATTGACACAACATCTTTTCTTGTCTACATTAATGATTTGTGCACTGTTTCGCGTCGTCTCTAATTTGTCTTGCTTCTGGTGAAAACCTAAAAGATTTATATGATGTTACTAATCATGAACTACTTTCCGTTTATAAATGGTTTTGTGCTAATAAACTATCTTTAAATGTAAGTAAAACCAACTATATTCTATTCCACCATAGAAATAAATTAATTTGTTCTGATTATCAACTTCTTATTGACGATAAACCTATTGCGCGAGTTTCCTCGTGTAAATTTCTTGGAATGTTGCTTGATGAGCACCTCTCACTGATTAACCATATTAGTTACGTCACCTCTAAAGTTGCAAAAAATTGTGGAATTCTATCTCGCGTGAGTCGATTTGTGGATAAAAATATTTCTATGATGTTGTATTACGCTCTCGTTTACCCTTACTTGTCCTATTGTAATATTGTTTGGGCTTCAAATTATCCTACACGTCTAAAGTCTCTTCACATCTTGCAGAAAAGAATCATCCGAATATTATTTAACTTGCCCTTCGCATCATCTTGTAAAATGAAAATGATTGAGAATAACCTACTGAATGTATATCAAATTAATTCTTTTCTTGTTAGTATTTTCATGTACAAATATGACAACCATATGTTACCGTCGTCACTCGATAACCTTTTCACTAAATCATCTCATGTACATTCTCATGATGTGCGTTCTTTGCATTGCTTTCGGTCTGATTTTGCTCGAACAACTCTCAAAACATTCTCCATAAATTGTTTTGGTCCGCGGTTGTATTCAAGTATTCCAATAACAATTTCCTTATTGAAAAGCACTTGGCTATTTAAAAAATCGTTGAAATCTTACATATTACACCTAGATTCATAATTTCAATATCTATATACTTATGTTAACTTCGATACAAATATGTTAACTTATATATACTTATGTTTACTCCTATACACTTATGTTAACTTTTATTTCTCTGTCTCGGTTCGTATTTAAATCTGAATTTTTCTTTATAGGTCTATAGGTCGTCCAGTTAGCGGGAAGTAATTCCCTTCGGATGAACCTTTTGAGTACTTGATTTTTTTTCCTTATTTATAACTTCATTGTCGTACTTAATTGTTTTGTTTCGTGCTCAATAAATGTTCAAAAAAAATTAGTTGTTAGTATTAGGAATGCACCGGATTCAGGTTTTTTTGCCGGATTTAAAATTTAAAATCCGACCGGGCCGGATTTTAGTTACTATTTTCCATACAATAAAAAAATACTCATTTTTACGATTCAACCGCATGTTAAGCATAACAAAATAACAGCAAACAAATAGTTAAATAATTCTAATATACAAAATTTTCAAAATCATTTGTTTTAAGAATAAGCTGTGTGGTATGCTATATACGTTCTATTAACATATTTATCTAAAATTAATTTAATTCAATAATTTTCTTTTTAATTTGTACGACATTTGTTAATGTAGAAAAACGTCTAAACCCGACCCTAAAACCGGCCACCAAATCCGGCCCGGGCCGAATTTAATCGGATCTGAAAAAAGACTGAATTTGGCCAGGGGTGGGGCCAAACTAGCTTGTATAAATTATAATTTACTGTCTATGGATAAAATAAAAGTGTAAACATAGCAAAAAAGAAAAAAGACGGTTAGAAATTGAATTATAGAGAAGGAAAAAGGAAGGGAAACGAAAGTAAGAGAAACTGAAAAAGAAAGAAGAGAAGAAAGGGAGAGAAAGATAAAAAGATAAATATACTGTAAAAAAAGAGCGAGAGATGAAAAAGAAGAAGAAAAGAGTAAGTGAAACATACGTGCATCATCCTACTAAACATTCCACTTTTCTATCGCCCTCTATCTAGCGGGTCGTCTGATAGGATCATAACATAAAGCCTCTTTTCTTTCCTCTTCTTCGTTCATTTTTTTATTATTGTCTTTTTTATCTTATTTCTGTCTTTCTATTTATCTATTTTTCTATTTCTCTCTCTCTTTTTTTCTCTCTCTCTCTCTCTCTCTCTCTCTCTATATATATATATATATATATATATATATATATATATATATATATATATAGTCATATATATTTATATATATATATATATATATATCTTCTACTCTTGCTCTGAACTATTTGTTAAAGTTATTTTTCTATTTGAAATAGCGAGCATCCATCGTTCAATATAATAATACATGGAATAATAGGACAGCAGATGCTGTATTACTGCTGTCACTTTTAATCAAATTTCAGCTCTTCATATCATGCTGAGAGAGAGAAAAAAGAGTGAAAAAATAGAGAAGAAAGAGAGAAAGAGAGAGAAAAAAAGGGAAAGAGAGAGAGACTGATATTTGATCATAATAAAAATTTCCAGCCAGAAGAGCACTAACGTTTAACGATGACCATTCGAACTGTGTGCTCCATGAATACAATAATAACAATAACTTTTAATAAAATATAAATACACCTAGAATGATTACATTTCTGAGAAAAAAAATTTATGATTTAAGTTTTTACTTTTTTCACATAAACAAATTTTTTAAATATTTGTATAAATATATTTTCAATACTCTTACTTCACTTAAATATTTTTACTAATTTTGTATATAATTGTTTTACTACAACCTCTAGAACGTTATATAAAATATTTGTATTAATTAACTGTGTTAAATGTTGTAAGACAAATTAAAAGCGATAAAAAAAACTAGTAAAACACCAAAATGATTTTAAAAATGTGAACAAACAAAACATATAAAAAGACATTTGTCTAAAGAGTCAGTTTTATCTCATTCTTTGGATGATTTAAACACGACCCCGAGCTTTTCCGGAAACACGTCACAAAACCAAAGATCCAAAATGCGATGTCCACTCACTCGATCAAGCGCTCACTGTCAGCTGACCAAAATGGCGGCAAAATGATTGTCGTTTTTTTCGTTGCGGATGTAATAAAAAAGCTAATATATTTGTAATTCTCTCTCCCGCACTCTTTCCATCACGGCTTCACGCGCCTCTCTCTCTCTCTCTCTCTCTCTCTCTCTCTCTCTCTCTTTCTTTCTCTTCCTCTCTGTTTTTCTCTCACTCTCTCCCAATCTTATCTTTTTTTCATAACATATTTCAATAAAAGTTATTCCTTCAACTAATTTTGTTTGATTTTGTTTCTAAATTAAAAATATTATTTAGCATTTGTGTGTAAAACAATAAATTTGTTTTGTAGACTTTTAAAATTATTTGTGACAAACGAAATTTTAAACAAATTGCTTCTTTTAATTTTTTTCTAGCTAAATTATTAGACGATGTTAAAATAAGTATTGCTTAAAAACTAATATAACACATTTTGAACAAAATATTTTTTAAAATAGTTATTTTTATAAACAAAAGTTTCTCACAAAAGTAATAAAACAAATTATTGTTTCAATAAAAATATCACAAAGAAATAATTTCTATTTTATACAGATTTGTTTTATTTTCTCGTTCAAATAATTACATCATATTTATTAAAAATTATGTGTAACTTTTTACACATTTTTGTACACGTGTGTATATGTAGGCAAGTTTTTATCTAGTTTTGTGCATCTGTGTATGTACTCAGGTTTAAACATATGTGTAATTATGAATAGAGTAAAAATAATTATTGTAATTTAAATTTTTTTCTTTAATAAGTATTTTTAAAACACAATGTTTTTGCTGAGCAAAAAAACGAAAAAGATTTTTTAATTAAACGCCTGCAATGAATAAAATATTCAAATAATATAAACCTTTTTTTTATCCTTGGAAATTTTAACGAGTTTAACATCGAGAATAATCTCATGTATGTATGTATGTATGTATGTATGTATGTATGTATGTATGTATGTATGTATGTATGTATGTATGTATGTATGTATGTATGTATGTATGTATGTATGTATGTATGTATGTATGTATGTATGTATGTATGTATGTATGTATGTATGTATGTATGTATGTATGTATGTATGTATGTATGTATGTATGTATGTATGTATGTATGTATGTATGTATGTATGTATGTATGTATGTATGTATGTATGTATGTATGTATGTATGTATGTATGTATGTATGTATGTATGTATGTATGTATGTATGTATGTATGTATGTATGTATGTATGTATGTATGTATGTATGTATGTATGTATGTATGTATGTATGTATGTATGTATGTATGTATGTATGTATGTATGTATAATATGTATATATGTATTTTGTATGTTAGCAATATCGCATAACGCGATAGTGAGAAGTCAGCAGTTGATAGAATTAGCGCGTACAGGCGTGTGATTAAAATTATATAAGAATCTATATTATTATGTTTTTAGTCGGATTTTCAAATAACATACAATTAATTTTTTTTTTGAAAAGATTTTCAATTTTCACTAGAATGCATTCTCACGAGGAGCAAGTTTTTATTTCAAGCAAGCAAGCGATCAAACAAGCAAGCAAAACCAGCGGTGAAGTTAATATGAGGGATTTAAAAATACACTTTTACTTTTAAATGCACTAAAATGGAAGACATTACTACTTTTACGTTATATATCTTAAATAGTTTGACAAAATATAAAAGTGTGGGACGTTCATTTTTACAAACTGTCCGTTATAGAAGCATATTAAATATAAACGTAGCCTTTCCAACCACGTGCTTGATGCGGGATCCTTGTATACAAGAGGGAATGAATGAAACAAATCTTGCGGAAAAGCAAAAAATGAAAATTTGTATGATTATGATGACGTTCCCGTACTATGTTGATATGATTTTACTTTCTCACCTTGTATTGAATGTCGCTATTAGGCGTAGATAACATTCCGAGTAATATTACATGTGTGTGCTTGTATTTCTGTGTTTGTGTGTGAGTGCTAAAGTGTTTTTGTCAGATGTTTAGAAGTGACTTTTAATTACGTCGGTAAAAGGTAACGTTTGTTCATTATGGTAAATACATTTAAGAAAGAAATGTTGCATAATTAATGTGCATGTATGTAAAAATAATTTTACTATTTTTAACGTCTTTAATTTTTAGAATTATTTAAACAAAGCAAATTGCATAAAATGGTTTGTAAAATCAGTTTGTAAGTAGTAATTACTTAACGAAAACATGAAATAAAGAATGAAACAACAAGAGAGAAAGACATAAGAAAACACACGGGAATCCACACAAACCTACGCAGACAAAAGGATTGACATGACTGCATGCATGAACACTACTGAAAAGAACTTTTTTTTATCAAGAAAATTTTCTTGAAGAAAGAAATCCGACTCTTTGATAGTCTTCTCCTCTTTTCTTATTTGTATGTCCGTCTCTGTGTGTTTCTCTGTTTGTTTGTATGTTTTTGATTATCTTTGTAAATGGTTTTTGTTAGTTTTCACGTTTTACTTGTTTTGTTTTTAGTTCATATTTTTCCATCTCCTTTTTGCGGTATGCATTAAACTAATTTACTTTAGTTTTTCTATCGACTTAGACTTGATTAAAACAAACACGCTACACAATTTCTCAAAGGTGTTCCCCCGTCTAATGCAGGGAAAAACCAAAACAACATTTTTGTTTCAATAAATAAAAAAAAGTTATTTATAGAATTATTGGTATTTTTTATAATCTAAAATTTCAAACTTGTTTTATTTACTTACTAAAGGTATTTTGATCAATAGATTATGTTATAATTTCCATAAATGTCGTTGTTAAATTTTTTCTAAAATTTCAAATTTATGTGGACGGCAATACACAGTTGGGTTGAGTAAATTTTGACCTCCAACAAATTATACCCGCTAAAATAATTACGGAGCAGTTATTAGTATAAAGCCAGTAGCACATTTTAGTTTAATTTTTCTGCATTAAGTTTATAGAAATATAAGTTTATTAGGAAGTCTATACATTTTTTGCAATGTAAATATCTTAATCAATAATGGTAAAATTTAGATAGGAAATGTTTTATACACGCTTGGTGCCGAGAAATCATTACACTAAATTAGAGATTCGAATTAAGTTCCTAAATCTACTCAACAAAAATCAATTTAACTAAATTCGGATTAATAAAATTAAATTATAAAGTAAGTTATGAACATTTGTTAAGCTGATTCAACTAACTTGAGAAATATATAATCGAGAATTATAAACGATGATTTTATTCCAAATTAAATTTGAGTTAATAAAATAAATTGTTCAGAATCGTTAATAACACAAAACACCTTCATTAGACAAAT
>OZ022239.1:8579531-8590603 GCA_963978895.1 Erpobdella octoculata
TATCCTATATACACACGGACGCAGCTGCATCCAGCAAAAAACAGGGGGGGGGGAAGAAAAAAAAGGGGGGTAACGAAAAAAGTTTAAATAGTTAATTAATAAAAATACATTTTTTAAAAAACAACAAAATATAAAATAATATTTCTATAATTCATATACAACGGAAAACGTTGCGGGCGCATTATTTTTTATAACCATTTGTTTTATTAAAGTTGCTGATGTTGTATATGAATTATATGAATATCATTTTATACTTTTTAGAACGCAAGAAAAACGTTGTTTTTTTAATGTATTTTTTATTATGTAAAAATTATTTTCTACTTTTTCTTTTTGATGGGTGAAATTTTATAAGAATTTGAACTTTTAGATACAAGCCACTGCCTGCAACTTCAATAAACAAAAATTGTCATTGAGGAAATGAAGACAGGAGTAAATTATTAAATAAAAACATAACTAAATATATTTGGGGATAGCTTTTTACATTTTTAATGGATTTTGCTTTAAAAAATTATTGTGTACTTTTATTCATATATATCAGCAGCTTTCTTTATTTTCTCAATTTTTAATTTTTTCAAATCAATTTTTTTTTTATTATCCAAGTGTTCAATTATTTTAAAATTCATATTTTCTATTTGAAATATTATTTTGCGGTTTTTTACTTGTTTTGTAACAAATAATAAACTAAATAAAAAATAGATTTTTCCTTCCACATTTCCACATCTGCACTTTCCATCTTCTCCTCTTTGACTTGCTCATTTGCAGTTTTATTTCATCTGCTTTTCTTCCTTCTCTCAGGTTCTGTTTGCATTTAATTTCCATCACGTGGCAAACCGGAATGGAAATATGGCGGGTTTGTTTTCAGTGGGAATATCTTTCAATTGCTGGTTTTAAATATATTTTTTAAGTTTTTACAATAATTAAAATTATTATTAATAAACTTTCTACCTTTATAAATAGATTTTTCTACCGATTTTTCTAAAGGAAAAAATTACATTAAATTGGCCGCAACACCAGGGAAATTAGAAAATTTAAGAAATAATGTAAATGTAATGTAACTGTAACGTAACTATAATTTAATTTTAATGTAGCTATAACTTTAACTGTAATGTAACTGCAATGTGACTGTTATTTTACTGTAATGTGATATTAATGTAACTGTTATTTAACTGTAATGTTAATGTAATGTAACTTAAATTACCTTACCGCTATATCACCGGCACCAACTATAAGTAGTTTAATTGATTGTTTTGTAGAGAAGAAAATAAAAGCATTAATACTACAGAATAAAAAAATATTAAATGAATAAATAGTAAATAACTATGAGGCAAAGGATTTAAAAAATAAATACAAGATAAAAAGACAAATAGAGAGAAAAAAGAAAGAGAGGAAACAAAAGAATAAAAAAAGAGGGGGCAAAGGGACAAAATAAAAGAGAGGGGTAAAGAAAGATAGAAAAAGATGAAGGAAAAAAGGAAGAGAAAGAAAAAGAGAGAATTTAGAAGAAAAAGAGAAGCAGCATTAATCTTGTGCAACTCAAGTTGGGTAGGAGAAAAAGGACATGTGAAATTACTTGGGAGAATGTTGATTGGTCGTGTTAACATGTCTGTAGATGTCGTCATTCGGAGACGATGAATGCCACCAGGGGAATTTCAATTTTACCCTTCTTCTCTGGCTATTACTGTTATTATTGGTATTATTGGTATTGTTGGTACTGTGGTTGCTCATGTTGTTTGTGTTGTTTGTGTGTTCTAATAAACTTTTTATCTCTTACGTTAATTTACAAATATTGTTAAACTTCAGTTGTTTTTTTTATAAACGTGATATGATTATTATCACACAATATCTACTAATTATCACACAATATCTACTAATTATCACACAATATCTACTAATTATCACACATTATGACACAATACCAACTAATTGATATAACATGATATAGTTAATAGATGGGATAATTAGTTAGTGCTGTAAAAGAAAGAGAGAGAAAAAGAGAAAGAGAAAAAGAAAGAGAAATAGAAAGAAAAAGAAAAAAAAGAGAGAGAAAGATAAAGAGAAAAAAAAAGAGAGAGAGAGAGAGAGAGAGAGAGAGAGAGAGAGAGAGAGAGAGAGAGAGAGAGAGAGGAAATAATGTCAACTCGTCCTCATATAACTGGTGGAAGAGATTTTGATGCATAAATCAGGATTTTTAATCAACCGGCATCGACCTCCCAACACACGATGCTTTTTTCTCACCGTATCCCCTCATTCTCCTACATCTCTCTTTTTCTTTTCCCTATTTTTCTTTTTTCCATTACACATTCATTACAAATGTTTTCACACGCACACTGGCTTACTCACAGACAAAGACATCCCTTTTGCCTTAAAAATTCGGATGCACGTGTCTTATATATTTATAACAGAGCACTACACCGATTTTCGTGCGATCTAATGAACATGTTTATGGACATGAAAGAGTGCAGTCACATTTTCACAAGCACATACAACAAAACTCTCACAGACAGATACAACCAAAGTCTTACAGACAAATACAATCAAACTTTCACAGACAAATACAATCACACTTCCAGACAAATGACATTGTCATTGCACACGGTTACAAACATATCGTTATGATATTTTACACACACATACACATACATATATATATATACACACGCACACACAAAACACACCGACAGACGTATATCACGACACCCCTAAATAACCTTTTGCACCACCACACACCCTCGTTTGTACGCATCGCTCCACGCCAACCCACGCACTCACGCCCAGAAAATCCACTCATGTACGTGAACTATCAAATACCCCCGTCGACGCACGTGGAATGGGGGATGAAGAAGATGTGCGGGGGTGGTGGAGGGTGGTGGTGGGCAAATAAAGTCTAATTGAGACAGTCTGCTTTCACTGCTCACTTTCATTCTGTCTCTTGCCGGGACATCGTAAAAACGTCTCGTTTTAGATCCGCCGTTATTTATTCGCTACATCTACTCTTATATATTTCTAATATAATTATTTTTTATTTCCTTGTTTTACATTTCAGTCGGTTTCAAAACAATGAGATAATTTTATTAAATAACAAATATAAATATATATGTTAATAACTTTTCTTTTCATTGTGTTGAAATATAAACAAAATAACTGCAACAACACACGAACATTTAAAATACTAATAAAAAAAAACACAAATTTAAAGCAAAGCAACGTCTACACACTTTTATAAAACGCTTATGAACATTATAATATTTTAAAGCGTAATTAATTTTATTTATATATAAGCAAATTCACTTTTATTCACATCATGCCCAGCGTAGCGGTCAAGCACAGGTCACAAGGACAAACACTGCACCACAATAGCCACAACATCAGTAGAGCAACAAATGAAAAAATCATTATTACAAACAACATCGGCAACATTATTGTAATAACTTTTAACACCATCTGTAACATTATCTCTAGGTACCTCTGCAACATTATCTGACACAACCACTCCATCAACATCTGCAAGATTACCTGCAACATCATCTGCAACATCATCTACAACATCATCTGCAATATCATCTGCAAAAGCATCTACAACATAATCTGAAACATCATCTGCAACAATATCTGCAACATTATCCAAAACATCATCTGCAACATCATCTACAGCATAGTCTGAAACATAATCTACAAAATCATCTGCAACATCATCTGCAACAACATCTGCAACATCATCTACAACATAATCTGCAACAACATCTGCAACCTCATCTGTAACATCATCTGCAACAACATTTCCAGCATTTGAATGAAGACAAAGAGCTGAGAAAGAAAAAAGAAATATAAAAGTAAGAATGTCTCAAATTCGGTGCTTTCTTTCTTTTTTAATTTTCTCTGTTTTTGTTGTTGTTGAATTCCAAGAAACTTCATGGAGTCGTGCAGGTGCGATGAATCTCATTGTGTGCCTTCATGTCTGTGGATGTGCGTCTGTGTATGTTTGTTTGTGTGTGTGTTTGTCGTTGAGTTTTGTGTGTTCATGTGTCCATCAATTGAGTTTTGTGTGTTCATGTGTCCATCAATTGTTTTAGTTCTTCTCTCCGTCTGAAAATATGTTTATCGACAGATGATCAAATCTGATTCACAGAGGGATCTATTTATATTTTTTTTTAAATTTAGATTTGCCTGAAGGTGAATTTTGATGTTTTAAAATGCGCATGTGATTGTATGTGAGTTGGTGTTTGTGAGTATGTGTTTGTGTGGTTGTGCGTGGAAGAAAAGCTTGGTCTACGGCGCACAACCGATATTTCCTTTGTGTTTGTCACCACGTCGTATTCGAAATGAAGGCTGTCAAAGTGCAATGCTCCCCACGCGCGTTAACGTCGTTGGTGATGATGATGATGATGATGATGATGATGATGACGACGACGATGATGATGATGACGATGACGATGATGACGATGACGACAACGATGATGGTGATGATGACGACGACGAGGATGATGATCATGGTGGTGATGATGATGATGACGATGACGATGACGATGACGATGACGATGACGATGACGATGTCGATGATGACGATGGTGCTAATGATGATGATGAGGTTGGAGTGGAGAAGGAGAACAAAAGGTCGGTTGCTGTTAAAAACTGGAAATTAACTACAAACAAGACAGTCAATAACTGTTATCTCTGGGACAGCATTCATTACGACGACTATAGTGTCATGTTGTGTCATGTCATGTAGACGTCACAATCAATACTGGTAATGATGTTCGATTATTTAAAATTATATCATAATATTTATTTGCATATTTGCTTAATAACCATGAACCTCATCATCATAACCATCGTCATCATCATTAATACCATCTAAACCAGCGGTTACTTATCATTTGCGTATGTCTGATCTTGCTTGAATGATGATAACCGTGACGAAGGTAAGGATTCTAAAAATTTAAAAGTAAAAGTGTTATTCTGGTTCTGTGGATATGCTCATCACTGCTTCGAAGTACGAATTAAGGAAAATCTTGCAAGACGGAATCAAGGAATAAATACAAGACATCTTATTTCTACTTGGTACTCGACGGCTCATGCAGACTGAAGACCACTGCAGTTGCACAAGCGATCAGCAATACAAGATGTTAAATATTTCAGCTACTTCTTCCATTTTAGCATATAGAGCTCACAAGCAATCAGCAATACAAGATGTTAAATATTTCAGCTACTTCTTCCATTTTAGCATATAGAGCTCTAAAGTAGCAACAAATGAAATTTTGAATTTTTTTCCCTCATTTGATCGCCTGTTTTTTTGATAATTTCTGCGGTTGTAGATTTTTAGTCTGCCATGTTGTTAGCCGTTTTATGGTCACTCATTAAATGTTTAAATAATTATACAGTAGATGCTCGTGACATAATGGAGATTTTAATAAATTGTTCACTAAGTCGCATGTGAGTAACGGCTGACAAAACAAAACAGTAGCTTGTAACGAGGGTCATTCATGCATATGTTCAGCATGTATACCCCCCCTCTGAAGGGAAACATTTATGCATATCTACCCTTTCTAACTAGGGTAAACTTCACTCTTGTCTACCCATTTCTAACAGTTGAAATACTTGTGCATGTCTATCTCCCTCTACACTCTTTCTGGCTACATACAGGTCATCAACATTGTAGTAAATTTCCACGCGAAAAAATACCAGAAAATGAATAAAGATAACTTTAAAGGGTTTTCCAGCTTTAAATGAAAAAAATAATAATCAAGGAAACAAAATTTTTGGTAATTTAGTGTAAAGAATAGTTGAACAATTTCCAACCTGTTCTATAATTTGTTATTCCCTTAATTAATTTTTTTTTATTTCAACCTGTAAAAACCTTAAAAGTTGCTTTTACTCCTTGGCACTCCAAACACGCCTTTTGTGAGAGTGTGGTGGTGGTGATGATGATGATGAGAAAAATGCTTACAATTTTGTTGTCTTGAAGAAATTTTTTTTTAAATGCTTTAACGATTTTTGATGTTTTTCATAAAAAATGCTTAAAAGAAAATTCGACAAGTTTAAAGTAACGTTGAAAAAATTAACGTGTGTTATTTGCTACCGTTTCATTGCGTTGTAAGAAAAATGGATTATTTGTTAAGCTTATCAATTCAATTCTTGCTTTACGAGGGAGTTGAGACGTTTTTGCATTCAGCCAGACAAAGGTTTTTGCAAGTCTGAGAAACATCATTAGTTAATGATTGTGATAAAAACCTCAGATAACATGTTTCAATAAAAGTACCACACAGTAATAGCAATGGTAGAATACAACCTGTATGCGTATTGTACTATTTACAACCTGTATATTGTACTATTTACAACCTAAATATTGTACTATTAACAACCTGTATAGTGTACTATTTACTATCTGTATTTTGTACTATTACCAACCTGTATATTAGACTATTAACAACCTGTATATTGTACTACAAACAACCTATATATATTATACTATATATAGCCTGTATATTGCACTATTTACAACCTAAATATTGTACTATTAACAACCTGTATAGTGTACTATTTACTATCTGTATTTTGTACTATTACCAACCTGTATATTAGACAATTAACAACCTGTATATTGTACTACAAACAACCTATATATATTGTACTATTTACAGCCTGTATATTGCACTATTTACTACCTGTATAATGTACTATTTACTACCTGTATATTGTACTATTAACAGCTTGTACATTGTACTATTGACTACCTGTATATTGTTCTATTAAAAACAGCTGTATATTTTACTATTTACTACCTGTATATTGTACTATTAACAACCTGTATATTGTACTATGAACAACCTATACATTGTACTGTTAACAATTCTACGCAGAAAAAGTTTAGCAATAATTTTATTTATTTACTTACTAATTAGCTTTTAATAACGCGGTAACAAACAATCTAGAAAAACTTTTGCATTATTATTTGTTCAAAACAATAATATAAATAATGTCGAGTAAAAAACTGTTAAATAAAAATATAATTAAAAATAACATTTTCAATATGGGTGAGATTATCCAACGTCATTTACGTACAAAAATGATAAATAAATATATATATATATATATATATATATATATATATATATATATATATATATATATATATATATATATATAAATTTATAACTGTTAAAATGTGCTTAATTGATATAATTTTGTAATATTCTGGAAAAATGTAAAGAAAATCTGTTTATTTTCATGTTTCTCTTTTATTAAAGTTTTGGTCCTTAAAAATCGATTGCAGAAATCAAAGAATAAAACGTTTAAAATAATACTAATAAAAAAGATTTTTTAAATCACGCTTTTATTCAAATGCACTAAAAAGATCAAGTAAACTGTAAACATAAAAGCGTGGGACGCAATGGTTGCGATCGTATGAGTGCAAAGGAAAGCGCCCCACGCGTTTATGTTTACACTGTATTTTATCCTTTTTAGTGCATATAAATAAAAACGTGTTATTAAAAATCTTTTTTTAATTAGTATTTTTCTGTGTGATGAAAACACGGTAGTTTGAACTGACCCGTTTCTATTAGTAGATACAAAACAATTAAGTTAATTATAATATTATTCTATAATGTAATTTAATTCTGCTAAATTGTTGGTTGATGATCATGTTGGAATATAAGTGAATGACATGAAGACTCTTTAAATTGATTAAGTTTACAATATTTTTAATATATAATATTTCAGTTTAAAAACAATTTCTTTCAATGTTTTTTATACCATTACATTCAGACATTGACCTCTGAACCTGATTAACTACGAAGTAACAGAACATGTCTCTACTGGCCATCTCTCATCTAATTTGACCAGTAAGATTTATTTCTACCTGTAAACAGTTTTTTTGAACCACAGTAAGTTTAATTTGGCAGGTAATTTTACATAAAAACGGCCAGTTTAAGCCAACGATCAGTATAAATGACCAGAAATCAGTTGTAGTTGTCAGTGGTCAACTTATCTTAACAACTGATTACTGATCAATGTATTGAAATTAATCAGATGATCATATCGGACTAGCATTCGCGCAGACTCTTTAAATTGATTAAGTTTACAATATTTTTAATATATAATATTTCAGTTTAAAAACAATTTCTTTCAATGTTTTTTATACCACTACATTCAGACATTGACCTCTGAACCTGATTAACTACGAAGTAACAGAACATGTCTCTACTGGCCATCTCTCATCTAATTTGACCAGTAAGATTTATTTCTACCTGTAAACAGTTTTTTTGAACCACAGTAAGTTTAATTTGGCAGGTAATTTTACATAAAAACGGCCAGTTTAAGCCAACGATCAGTATAAATGACCAGAAATCAGTTGTAGTTGTCAGTGGTCAACTTATCTTAACAACTGATTACTGATCAATGTATTGAAGTTAATCAGATGATCATATCGGACTAGCATTCGCGCAGTGCATTAGAGTTCATCATATCTGATTAGTACGCATGCAGTGCATTGGAGTTCAGCATATCTGGCTAGTTTGCAATACATCTAAAGAGCAACGAGTTCATTTAAGCAAATGTCTGCTATTCTGTAAAAACTTAGTAAAACTTTAATGTCGACGTAGTGAATATGCTAGTATTCGGTTGCGGTTAGTTCAAATTCGTTAGTTTTATCAATATTATGTTTTTTTTTTAAATATTTAAAACGGCTTAAAATTAGATATAAATAATCTTTGCAAGATTTGAAAATTAAAACTAAATTACTTAGAAAATTAAAAGTAAAAAAAAAATATTGCAAAAATATCGCAGATAATTTTAGTAGAGTACTTTATAATTACATAAAAATGTACTTTTAATGCCACTTTGCAGCAGGCGTTATTAAAATTTTTGCAATCTCGATTTCTTTTAATTTCAAAATTTTTAAAAAACATAATGCGAGCATGTTTTCAACAAAAAAACAACTTAATCGATAAAAACAGAAATGCAAAATGCAAAAAAATCCGATCGATTGATGGAAAAAAAGACATGAGAAAAAACCTAAGTGGGCTGTTTTCTTTAGCGAGATGCCTGCCAAAAATCCTTCAGTGCAATAATTAAACCATGCCTCAAGCCCTGTGCCAAATGTCAGTCTCGCTTCCACGCCATCGCTGGAGTGTGGCTTAATCATCACAATTACTATCATCACCATCATCAGGATCATCACCACCATTACCACCACCACCATCATCATCATCATCATCATCATCATCATCATCACTCCCTTTTCCAGCATGACGTCATCATTCTCTTTCACAGCACCACCATGGGGACCATCATTTCATATTTCATCTCAATCTCAATAGAATGATTATCTTCCGGTCCATCAGTTCTTCTTTCCACTTTTTGTTCTACCACTCACTTTCTTCAGCGTTTCACCCTTTTCGTTATTTGAAGTTACTTTTTTATCAAAGTTCTTCATTTAACAAACACTCGTTTTAACATATAATCCGAAATTTTATCAGTATAATAAGAACGATTCAACCACCTACATTAGTATACCTTTATCACGACATTTTCATCAATTAAAGTCAATTTAGCATGTGGATAATACCTATACAATGTATCTATCTATCTATCTATCTATCTATCCATCCATCCATCCGTCCGTCCGTCCGTCCGTCCGTCCGTCCGTCCGTCCATCCATCCATCCATCCATCCATCCATCCATCCATCCATCCATCCATCCATCCATCCATCCATCCATCCATCCATCCATCCATCCATCCATCCATCCATCCATCCATCCATCCATCCATCCATCCATCCATCCATCCATACATCCATCCATCCATCCATCCATCCATCCATCTAACCATCACCACCATCATCATCGTCATCACCACCACCACCACCACCACAATCATCGTATTCATTCACGTATTCAGTCGGACTTCTCAATCATTTGTTTTACACCTACAGACTGTCCGATAGAATGTTTCACACTCGAACGCTTACGCTTTATTACTAATTAAAATTATCTTCAATATTCACAACCAGGTACTCTTTTCTTTCTTTTCCATATATAAATGTATATATACATAAATATAATGATATATATATATATATATATATATATATATATCTTTTTGCTATCTCTCTTTTTCTTTTTTCTTTCTTTCTTTTTCTTTATCTCTCCATTTTTCTCTTTAGACTCCATATGACATCATCATAAAACGGCCCTGTAAATGAAACAGCTTTGATGCGACAAGACAATAAAAAGCCTCCTCATAAAGCCCCGCTAATCTCCCCATCATGACCTCTCACCCTTCTGGCCCCTTTCATCATTCTCTTTTTCCCATCAAATCTTCATCACACGGTTTGTAATAACCCCTCAGAGGTCTTTGATTTCCCCTGCGGATACCCGCGCAAAAACTCAATCGAACCGCACATTTCTGTTTATGTTAAAAGTTATAAAACATAAAATATAAAGAAAATGGCCACTTGAAACAACCAAAACAGCTGCCGTCTATAACAATTTTTTTTCAAAAATTATTTGAAAATAAAATTATTTAAATGTTATTTATTTCAAGTATGTGTTTTTACACACTTTTACTTGACTTATCTGTCTGTCTGTCTATCTGTCTGTCGATTTTAAACTAACTTCCCAATGAGTTAGAGACTTCAAAATTTAAACATACCTCCGAACTGATTAACAATGCATTCTATCCAATTTTCGGATCGATTGGACAGAATTTAATTAAATATTTCAGTATGATATTTTCGTCGAACTATTTATTGTCTATGCTAATATGTTTGTTGTTTATGTAGTAAAAATATAAAAATGTGTTTATTAAAAAACTTTGTTTTTGCTTCACTTGTTATAAATATTGATTTACAGTTTTTTGATGCAATGAAATATATTTTCCCATGCTAATGAATATCAACTATTTGTATTCATATTCATTTAATTAGTTCTTTTATTTTTTCAGGTTGAAATTCTAATCTTAATAGCGCTGTGTGCAGTTTCCGTGTCTAATTGCAGCAATGTTTAGAATTGTCTGTGTGTAACTATAGTGCTGTGTGGAATTTTGTGTGTATACATACAGCGCGGTGTGGATTTT
>OZ022239.1:8590803-8680803 GCA_963978895.1 Erpobdella octoculata
GTTGAGAGTGCTTGTTGGGTGGTTGTTGGGGGTGGTTGTTGAGTATGATTGTTGAGGATTGTTGTTGAGGGTGGTTGTTGAGGGTGGTTGTTGGGTGGTTGTTGAGGGTGGTTGTTGGGTGGTTGTTGAGGGTGGTTGTTGAGAGCGGTTGTTGGGTGGTTGTTGGGGGTGGTTGTTGGGTGGCTGTTGGGTGGTTGTTGAGAGTGCTTGTTGGGTGGTTGTTGGGGGTGGTTGTTGAGTATGATTGTTGAGGATTATTGTTGAGGGTGGTTGTTGAGGGTGGTTGTTGGGTGGTTGTTGGGGGTGGTTGTTGAGGGCGGTTGTTGAGGGTGGTTGTTGAAGGCGGTTGTTGAGGGTGGTTGCTGAGTATGATTGTTGAGGGTGGTTGTTGAGGGTAGCTGTTGAGGATGGTTGTTGAGGGTGGTTGTTGAGGGTGGTTGTTGAGGAAGTTCATTGTAGATAGTTGTTGGGGGTGGACGTTATGAGTGGTAGTTATAGAAGGTCATTCTTTCATAATAGTTCACTGACCGACGTGAATAGTAAAAAAATCTTTTGAAAAAATTTCACATTTTAAGAATTTTGAAACAACTTTTCTGAAACACTGCGGTAAAAAGTCAACAAAAATATTTGAAAAAAATAAAAATAAACATCAAAAATATGGATTTACTTACTATTAAAACATCCATCCATCCATCCATCCATCCATCCATCCATCCATCCATCCATCCATCCATCCATCCATCCATCCATCCATCCATCCATCCATCCATCCATCCATCCATCCATCCATCCATCCATCCATCCATCCATCCATCCATCCATCCATCCATCCATCCATCCATCCATCCATCCATCCATCCATCCATCCATCCATCCATCCATCCATCCATCCATCCATCCATCCATCCATCCATCCATCCATCCATCCATCCATCCATCCATCCATCCATCCATCCATCCATCCATCCATCCATCCATCCATCCATCCATCCATCCATCCATCCATCCATCCATCCATCCATCCATCCATCCATCCATCCATCCATCCATCCATCCATCCATCCATCCATCCATCCATCCATCCATCCATCCATCCATCCATCCATCCATCCATCCATCCATCCATCCATCCATCCATCCATCCATCCATCCATCCATCCATCCATCCATCCATCCATCCATCCATCCATCCATCCATCCATCCATCCATCCATCCATCCATCCATCCATCCATCCATCCATCCATCCATCCATCCATCCATCCATCAATCCATCCATCCATCCATCCATCCATCCATCCATCCATCCATCCATCCATCCATCCATCCATCCATCCATCCATCCATCCATCCATCCATCCATCCATCCATCCATCCATCCATCCATCCATCCATCCATCCATCCATCCATCCATCCATCCATCCATCCATCCATCCATCCATCCATCCATCCATCCATCCATCCATCCATCCATCCATCCATCCATCCATCCATCAATCCATCCATCCATCCATCCATCCGTCCGTCCATCCATCCATCCTCTCAGTTGGAATGAAGGAGATCAATTTGTTATGAACACTTGCATGGTGACAGTCCATTAGAGATGACGATGATGAAAGAACTACTTCTTTTTTTCCAGCGTACAGGCGGTTGGACACTCAAATGAAGAAGAAAAAGAAATAGAAGATGGTAGTTTCAAGTTGAATATTCCTTTTACATGAAACGTGATCCTTTATAAACCCTCTCTTTCCTCTCCTATCCTCTCCTCTTTTCTCTTATCCACCCTATCACATCACATCACATCACATCACATCACATCCCATATCCTATCCTATATTTTTCTTCAACCACCATCTCACAATCACCGACTCACACAGGCACACGCACAGAGCAATCTTTTTACACTGTAATTTAAACGCGCACAAAGAAGAGCTTATTTGCTTATGGAAACGGTAGAGAATATACGAAGCAAAGATGTTTTACAAGAAGATGGGAAGACCGGGGGGGTTGGAGGTAGTTTGTCGTTGTAATGCTGTAATGTTGTAATGCTGTAATGCTGTAATGTTGCAATGTTGTAATGCTGTAATGTTGTAATGCTGTAATGCTGTAATGTTGTAATGTTGTAATGCTGTAATGTTGTAATGCTGTAATGTTGCAATGCTGTAATTCTTTAAAGCTGTAATGTTGTAATGCTGTAATGTTGTAATTCTTTAATGTTGTAATGCTGTAATGTTGTATTGCTGTAATGCTGTAATGTTGTAATGCTGTAATGGCTTGTTTTATGTCATTCTCTATGTCACGCGTCGTTCTTAAAACACTGCTTGTCTTTTTATTTTCCTTTTTTTTCTCTTTTTTGCTTTTTTCTACTTTATTTCTCCCTCTTTCTTTTTTTCTTTCTTTCTTTCTTTTTTCGATCTCTTTTTTTCTTTTTTTTCTCTTCTTATATTTTTACTTCCGTTTATACTTTCTATTTCCCTTGCTTTACATCTAACATTTTAGAAGCATATGATACTCTTCTAACAAATATGTCACCACCAGCACTGCCACCACAACTACAACCACCACCACTACCACCACGACCACCACTACCACCACGACTACCACTGCCACCATAACTACACCCACCACCACCACGACCACCGCCACCACTACGACGACTACTGCCACCACAACTACCACCAACACTCCCACCACGCCTGGCATCTAACGTGTCTTTAATGGCCTCGCACCGCAAATTGGAGGTTCGTTTTGCCTCTCCGACCGTAATAAAATTACCGTGTCGTGAAATGAATAGCCGTGCGTCCGTGTATGTGTACGTGTATGTGTACGTGTATGTGTACGGGTATGTGTACGTGTATGTGTACGTGTATGTGTACGTGTATGTGTACGTGTATGTGTACGTGTATGTGTGCGTGTATGTGTGCGTTTATGTGTACGTGTATGTATACGTGTATGTGTACGTGTATGTGTACGTGTATGTGTACGTGTATGTGTACGTCTATGTGTACGTGTATGCTTCCGTCTGTAATTTAATGTGTAATTTAACTGTACAAGGTGAGTATGCAGTTATAGCTAAGAGGTTTACAGTCGCGTGAGCACAAGTGCTTGACTTCGTGTCAAAATACTTTGTTTGCTTTACTATTTCAAATGACTTCTGTTGGTTTGTTTTTTTAAATAATTTGCGTTTAGTTTTTTTTTAGTTTTTTTTTATTTCACTTTTTATTTTCAACTGTTTTGCAGAAACACAACCAAGTGACAATTAATTCAAGAACAGGAAAGTCAAACAAGTGAGCCTTAAAAAACGAGTTTTTTTTTCACAAATCTTATTTATTTCAAGGTTCGCCGGTTCTTCATTTAATGCAAATTTTTCTTTTAAAACGACATTTTTTTAAATTTAGATATGTAATATCTATATAATTGTGTTTGATTTGTTGTTTTATTAAAACAGATAATTATTATGTTTAATTAAAAAATAATTTTCTACAGAAAGTTTTCAAACTTTTATGGAATGCATTGTTATAAAGAACGAACCTATATTTCAAATTTCAGCTCGATTGGATGACGGAAAGTTAGTTAGATTTCACTTTCAAGGTTTGCAAACATTCAACAAGCAAGTAAACAAGTAAGCAAGTAAGACCGACTGTGAAGTTAATATAAGGGATTTAAAAGGCCCTCAAAAACATTCAAACATACACAGACACACACGCATACACAAATACAAAAGTGCAGATTCATTCTTCACTTGATAGCAACAAGGTCTCACGTTGAGAGAATCAACAACAACAAAAACAACAACATCATTGGCCGTCATCTTAGCCTTTGTTTGTTTCAACGTTGTTGACAAATACTTCAACATTAAAGTGCAATAATTACCAATAATCTCACATTACTATTGTTATGCTTTTATAACAGCACAATCATACAGGTTACGTACACACAGACGCACACGTCCATACACACATAAACGTACAGGTGTATAGGTTCACATACATACATACATTTATTG
The DNA here is from genome assembly GCA_963978895.1 of Erpobdella octoculata. NCBI lineage: Eukaryota > Metazoa > Annelida > Clitellata > Hirudinida > Erpobdellidae > Erpobdella > Erpobdella octoculata. The sequence continues at coordinate 8,594,810 of OZ022239.1, forward strand.
GCTGGTTTTCATAACATGTTGAAACGTTATGCCATGTTACTGCCAACATTGGAAACGAGATAAATAGCAAGAGTGATACGGGTAAGAGAAAAGAGACAGATGATGACAATGATAGAAAAGACCATATTGTATGCCTATCACTTTTATATTACATTCATATCATATTTATATAATATCATAATCATAACACATTCATATCACATTTATATCACATTCGATGAACAGGCGGTGCAAGAACATGTGATGTGTGTGCAGGTATGGTAGGATTAGTAAGAAAGATATACTATACCTACTCATTATCCTCTCATATCAAAACAAAAATTTTGAAAGAATTTATATTTAAAAACATTTCCATTCAATATTTTGATGTTTTTCAGTTTTTTTGGCATTAGAATATTTAGGTCACCAATCATGAAAAAACAAACAAGAACCATAAAAATATGAGTGAATGAATAATTTAGAAAAAATGATTGAATGAGCGAATGGATCCATCATCGCCCCTCGAATGATCGCTTGAAACATGAAGGTCTCCATGTGCCGGGCTACTCGTTGAACGAGCCAATTTTTATGGTCGGGTGCATGCCCCTCCCTTGCCACGTGTCACAACGATAGGGTATCAATTTTAAGAAAGAACTATAAATTATTTTTTGTAGATAAATTTACAAAATGAAATGAAAAATAATAAAACAAGAAATAGAAATGCTAGAAGAAAAACAGAAAAAAACAAGAAAATGACCAACAAAGAGAGAAATACAAAAAGAGAGAGAGAAAGAAAAAAAAAGTAAAAAAAATAGAAAGAGAAGGAAAGAGTAGTAAAGAGAAAAGAAACGAAACGAAATAGTGAAAAAACAGAATTAAAATGCAGACAGCAAAAAGAAGAAGAAGACATTAATGCTACAAGACAAGTAATCTGTTTACAGGCCGTGTTTCAGCGGCAGCAGCACCAGTAAGATAAAAAAAACTTGACCATCGTAAACAGCAAGTTTTCAAGTTATGCGCTCATATTCCAAATTGGCTTTTTAGTCATAAATTATGACAAGACAATTTTGAAAATTGGTATTTTTAAAAATTATCATACAAATTTATTTCTTATTTAGGTGTATAAGCTTGAAAAACAGATATTTGAACATTTTTGTTACTTCAGAAATTTGATTATAAAAAGCTTTTTTCAGATAATCACCGACAATATGTTTTTCTAAAAAAAATTTCTCTAAACAATAAAAATATTAATATAACAAAATGTTTTTAAAAACTCTTAAACAAAAAGAAACTGCAAACAATTTCAAATGCAACAAAACACTTACTTGCAATTCCTGTTTGGCTCATCTTTTCATCTTCAGCGGTGGCGCCGTCTATGAAGAACTCATCTTGTGTCAGAGCGCAGAGCAGGACCAACAGACAGACCCTTGACAGTCGGACAAACATGGCCGGCCGGAAGTAATCTCGAGTCACGTGACGGTGTTGATGACGCAATCTATGACGTAGTTGATTTCCGGCCGGTGTCGTTTGGCGACTTGCTGTTTGCTTTCGGAGTTGTTTTATAGTTTTTGATGGCGTTGTACGTACGGTACAGCAGCTCTCCCCTGTGAGTACTTTCTAGAGGAAGAAGGAACGAAATCATTAAGTGCTTTGTTTGTGTATTTTATTTTATTTCATTTTATTTTTGGGATAAATATTTTAATTTTAATTTTCAAAATGCGATTACATTTCGAACGTTTTTTTCCAGCGAAGAAAAACGTTAAAATGTCAGATTCAAAAAAAGCATTTTATCTCAAAGGACAGACGTTCTTTCACTCGTTTGACTGAGAAGTCAAAATTATATTTTGTAGATTTAAAAATTTTATTAGTTTGCAGCGTTTCAGATTTTTATAATATTAGAAGGAGCAGTATAAATTATATATTATTACAAATATTATTATAGTGATAATAATAATGATGATGATGATGATGATGATGATGATGATGATGATGATGATGATGATGATGATGATGATGATGATGATGATGATGATGATGATGATGATGATGATGATTATGATGATGATGATGATGATGATGATGATGATGATGATGATGATGATGATGATGATGATGATGATGATGATGATGATGATGATGATGATGATGCTGATGATGATGATGATGATGATGATGATGATAATAATAATAATAATAATAATAATAATAATAATAATAATAATAATAATAATAATAAGTAATTTTATCTTAAATTTTATATAAACTAAAAACATAATAATTTAACTTTAAATTCAATTCAAAATTATTTACAAACGCTATATTTTTTTTATCTAACATACATTTTTTTAAAAGTAGCAGCACTATAAAATACAAACTTGAGTTATAATATGAAAAATTAAATTAAATTTGTTAAAATAAAAATGAAATTAAAACAACATTATCGCGATATAATTTTCTACTCACAATTTTTTATTATTTTTTTTTTGGTTTTTTACTGTTTCTTTTCAAGTTTTTTAGAGTATCACGGAAAAAGTAAAAAATAATAATTTTAAGTGAAAAAATATATTTAACTTTTCTTAAAATGAAGATAAGCTCTGTGAAATTGCTTATCTATAAAATGACGTTTTGCTTTCTGTTGTGTTGAGATTTGTGTTTCTTTTTAAAAAATTGTTTTTTTTTCAATTTAGAAAAACTTTTAGACAAAACAAAATAATGAAAAAGTTAGCCTTCACTGAAAAGTAAATTTGCAAGAAGAAAAAAGAATAAAATATTTTAACATGCTCTTTGCGTCTGTCTCCTCCTTAAAATGGAAGCGCTTAAAAAAGATTAATGAAACGGTTAATGGCAAAAAATATAAATGAAGACGTTGGTCATAGTTGTGATATTTTAACCATGATGACGACAACAACTACGATGATGATGATGATGATGATGATCAGAATCATGATAATGATGCTGATGACGATGATAGTGATGTTGATTTTGTATGGAAAACTATGCATAAAATAAAATCCCAAGAATCATTTGCATATCCGGACGGACAAACTTTCAATTCTACGTCCGTGATATACACGTGACACGATTATCGAAAGCTCTCTGATTGGCTACCTATGAATCACGTGGGACAGCGTAATTGGCCGCCATTACTGCCGGCTAAAAGCGCGCCATTTGCAAAGAAACATGCCGGCAGGAAGAAGAGGCAGCAGGCCAGTCGTACGTTATATCACGTGACCACAGGATGTAACTTATGCATCAGACTTAAATCTGTTTACAGAATTATTAAATTAAAAAAAAAGATGAGGGGAAATAAAAAATAAAAGATTTATATCTGTGTGTGACATTCTGAGGTCGGCCATGTTGTATTTTGAACCATAAAAATTAGACACCTGCTTCCCGCTTTCTACAGCGAGTGATAAAAAACACATTTTTGTTAACAAATGAAAAAAAATCTATTTTTTGCCTCAGCGAAAGAAATTTGAGAATTTTTTAAAACGAAAGTTATGTGATTAGAAGTGGAAAATTTATAATATGACTTGTTAGCATCTTTAGAAATTAGTAATTGTTGTTTTTTGATTATTTTATCAGTTGTACATGCTGTATGTAGTTGTAGCTGTATATTGTAATGCGTGTAAAATGTTTAGTAGATACGTGGTGTCTAGGAAATATGTGTTTCAATGAGACTGAAAAATAGGATTTAAAACTATTTGGAAGTTTTCTGTTATAAATTATCAATTCATTTATAATTGTTTCATTGATTGATCAATTAACCTAATGATTGATTGTTAACTTAATGATTGATTGATGCGCTGACTAATCGGTAGATTGAATTAATGATGTACTGATTGAAGTCACCATTGCTGATTAAAAAATTGATTGATCTGTCAAAGCAAATACAAATCGAAATTTAAAAAAGCTGATAAATAGCAACAACGATTCACAATGCACATCATGCAAAATTTACAATGCATGTCATGCACAATTTACAATGGATGTCATGCACCATTCACGATGCATGTCATGCACAGTACACAAGACATGTAAATTTTATTTTTTGCTTTTTCTGGCATTCTGATTTTAATAATTATATGAATTTTTAAAAACTTGGATTTTTATTTTTAAATTTATTTAATTTAATTGCAATCATATGTTTTATAATATTTAAAAATCCCTAAAACCCCAGTGTTGCTAGGGGTTTTAGAAATGTTTCTATTGTTTTCTTTTTCTCAATCCCGTTTCCATCCCCGCTTGCTCTCCCGCTAACTCTCCTGATCCTTCTCGCTCTCCCGCTTCATCTCCGTTTTCCGCTCGCTCTCCCGTTATCGCTCAACCTCCCGTTCTACTGATTCTCCTGTACCCTCTTTTTCTTGTTCTCCCGCTCGCTCTTCCGCTCCCACGTGCTTTCCCGTTTTTCTCTCTTCCGCTCTCCTCACTTTCTCAATCCCGCTAGTTCTTCCGCTCCGGCTCGTTCTCTCGCTCACGCTCCCTTTCTTTCTTCATCTCTTTTAACTTATTTTGTTCATAAAACATAATAATAAATTTTGCAATAATTTTATTGTATTAGAGCTCTAACCTCAATTTGTAAGCAGATAGTAATTATATCAAAAATGTATATTTACATTTATATTTATAACTGGTCATAATTACTTAAAAAATGATACAATTCAAATAATTAGTGCCTTTATTATACCAATTATAACATTTTTTTGAACTCCTTCAACGTGCTTGCCTCCCCTTCCACCCCACCCCACCCCGTGCCTCACCCGGTCTCGAACTCTCAAACAAGCAGACGACAAATTAACAGGCGCCCTGACGCTTCATTAGGCCGATCGATCAATGTCAATTAAACTCTCAAGAAATCAGAAAAAAAATAAATTTAATTGGTTTTATTAATTATTAATTACTAAAAATATTTTTGCTATGATTATTGTTGTGATTATTATTATTGTTATTATTATTATTGTGATTATTATTATTATTATTATTATTATTATTATTATTATTATTATTATTATTATTATTATTATTATTATTATTATTATTATTATTATTATTATTATTATTATTATTATTATTATTATTATTATTATTATTACTATTATTATTATTATTATTATTATTATTATTATTATTATTATTATTATTATTATTATTATTATTATTATTATTATTATTATTATTATTATTATTATTATTGATATAATAATCTTACTCCAACTAATTTTCCAGATAAAGTATTGAATGCCAGCTATTGTTATTAGTATTAAATCATAACAGCAGTAACAACAACATGCACACATGCAACTACAGACACAATACACGCACGCACACATACAACCAAACATACACACACTTTTTCAAAGTAAAAAATAAACCTTAAAGCATTCCATAGAATGCACACTCGAGCGCGTACAGATGTGTTTAAGATATCTCATGCGATCAACTATCTGCCAAGTTAACAAGCTCCCTTATAAATACATCTCCTTTAAATGACCCTTCCGCACATCCATATATGGTAGTCCTTCCGCACATCCATATATGGCAGTCCTTCTGAACTTATTTTTACTTCCGTTTTTTTTAATTATTTTGAATCATTTTTTCTGGTGTGAACAATTTTTCAATATTTTTTCTATCGTTCGCATTGAAAAAGAAATAGAAAATGAGCAATTAATAAAAAAATATCTTGATCGCATTTTTTTCACAATCATCATTTCTCGTTACTCGGTATCATGTCTGTGTTTTAACGATTCTGTGGATGTGTGCTCGTGTGAATGTGGAGGAAGTGCTGTGAATGTCTAAAAGTGAATGTGGATTTATTGTAATAATTGTACTAAAGTTATAACGTAAAATGATGGTTGTACGGTAATGGGAGTACATACATGTGATAATATAGAGATATGATATTATAGAGACGTGATAATATAAGGATGTGATAATATAGAGATGTGATACTATAGAGATGTGATAATATAGAGATATGATATTATAGAGACGTGATCATATAGAGATGTGATAATATAGAGATGTGATAATATAGAGATGTGATAATATAGAGATGTGATAATATAGAGATGTGATACTATAGAGATGTGATACTATAGAGATGTGATAATATAGAGATGTGATACTATAGAGATGTGATAATATAGAGATGTGATACTATAGAGATGTGATAATATAGAGATGTGATACTATAGAGATGTGATAATATAGAGATGTGATACTATAGAGATGTGATAATATAGAGATGTGATAATATAGAGATGTGATAATATAGAGATGTGATAATATAGAGATGTGATAATATAGAGATGGTAGCATGCATTGTCGTAGATTCATAGATTGTGGATGTTTTGCATGCGTTTACTCGCGCGTTTGTTTTCTATGTATAATTGTATAACTGTAAATAATACTCCTTGGTGTTGCTTGTTTACATATGAGTATACATACGTATACATACGCACACATACACACGCACGTACGCACGGATACGTGCGTTCATTCATGCGTGCACAGAAGAGTGTAAAGCGTATTTCATGTAGTATTTATAGTGACGTCACAGTTACAGCGGACGGCACGCAAGGATAATGAAAGTTTGCGATGGGAAAGCTCGCGTAGATTCAAATTAAAAAGTCAGTCTCGTAAAATGCGCGCCACTCGCACGACAGTGTTGACGCTTTTTATAATAAAAACAACAACAATACAAAACAATCATAAAATTACTCATTACTGTCTTTGTCATGTCATCACCACCACCATCTTCGTCGTCGTCGTCATCGTCATCGTCATCATCACCATCACCATCATCATCATCATCATCATCATCATCATCATCATCATCATCATCATCACTATCTTCATCATGACTACTACTACCACCATCGCCACTGCCACCATTATCGCACGACAGTGTTGACGCTTTTTAGAATAAAAACAACAACAATACAAAACAATCATAAAATTACTCATCATTACTTAACCATCATCACCACTGCCACCGCCATAATCATCATCATCATCGACAAACAAAAAGACAAAGTTTTTTCTTCATTTTCAAATTGACATTTAATTGACATGGCAGTAACTTTTCTCGACGCGTCGTGAATCTATTCGATGATTGGCTGAGGAAAGTGAATTGCGAACATTTTAAAAATAAATGTCAAAATTTTCAGAAATGTTTGAGTAAATGCATGGACGTAAGAACGATTGAATGAATGCATGGACGTAAGAACGATTGAATGAATGCATGGACGTACGAACGATTGAATGAATGCATGGACGTAAAAACGATTGAATGAATGAATGCATGAACGTACGAACGATTGAATGAATGCATGGACGTACGAACGATTGAATGAATGCATGGACGTACGAACGATTGAATGAATGAATGAATAAATAAATGAAAGATTGAATTAATTCAGATAAGATTTTATAAATATTTTTTCTTAAAATTAGTTAATTTTATTGTAAGATATGTTTAACAATAAACAACTTTTTATGACGAAAGACAAACAATAAAATACAATTCATGAAAATTTCCTTATTAATAACAAATAATAAATTCAATTATAATTCTTTTTGTTAAAAACATAATAATAAAACTATAAAATTATTAAAATATTTTTTAATGTGCTTATAGGCTGAGGAAATTTTTTTAAAGTTTGTAACGAACAGTTTAAAAGAAAGAACTAACCTTCAACCTTAAGCTGTTAAATAGAAATGTTATTTTTGTTTTTTTTTATTAAAAATGAAGAAAAGGTGAGCGAAGAAATTCCTTCAAATTGAACCTTGAAAGCATTTTATTGAGCAGAAGAAAGCTTTTATACATGCGCACGATCTCAAAGCTCTTCCACCTTTGCAAGCTGTCCTGTGTCAGTGTGTTTATGTGTGTGTGTGTGTTTGTGTGTGTGTGTGTGTGTTTGTGTGTGTGTGTTTGTAGGGGCCAGTATAATGTCGTTTGAATGTATGCGTTGGTGTGTATCTGTGTCGGTTCGGTATGTGACTGTGTATTTCTGTGTACGCAAATCCGTATGTGTGTATGTGTGGAAGTATGCACGTGTTAAATTTTTGATTTTGTTATGTTTATGTTCATGTTTGGGTCTGTGGATTTGTTCACCTGTGTGTGCGTGAAAACAAAATAAAGAAAAATGGAGAAAGAGAGAAAGAAAGTGTATGTATATCTAATAATATCTATATCTTACAGAAGTGTATGTGTATCTATTATTATTATCTATATCTTGCAGAAGTGTATGTGTATCTATTATTATTATCTATATCTTGCAGAAGTGTATGTGTATCTATTATTATTATCATCTATATCTTGCAGAAGTGTATGTGTATCTATTATTATCATCTATATCTTGCAGAAGTGTATGTGTATCTATTATTATTATCTATATCTTGCAGAAGTGTATGTATATCTATTATTATTATTATCTATATCTTGCAGAAGTGTATGTGTATCTATTATTATTATCTATATCTTGCAGAAGTGTTTCTTCGCAGGATTTTATAAAGTTGGAAAATTATTAGACTAATTAAACGATTTAATAAAAAAACTTTTATGATTTAAAATTTTTTTAATAACTAAATAAAAAATATTTTATAAATTTAATTATTTTGTAATTATGCAAATAAATAACGAAAAAAATTAATTTTTTTTTATATTGATAATATAATTGTACTTCCGGTTTTGGAATGTTTTCATCCATCAATATTAATAAAATAAATGTTTATAAATATTAAAACTTTTGAGTTTTGGTTACTTAAAAGATTTGATAAAATTTGATCACATTCAATTTAGTTTTTAACTAGTTTTTTGTGCTAAATTTCCAAAAAGTAAAAGTTTGCAAAAGTGGACAATGAAATGTCAGCTTCACTGTCCACTTCATTTGTCTTTTCAATTAGTCACCGTGCCTTGCTTGCTTGTTTTTTGTTGTCTTATTTGGAACAACGCACGAAACAAACAAACATACAAACATACAAACAAGAACATAGAAACAAATTCAAACACATGCTCAGTTACAAAGAATTACCGGAAATTACTTTTGGAGAGGCATGAAAATAAGTACTATAGTTTTTTATACGACACACAACGCACATAAATGCACACACACACACATAAACATAATCACACAAGCATACACATACACATACACATACACATACACATACACATACACATACACATACACATACACATACACATACACATACACATACACATACACATACACATACACATACACATACACATACACATACACATACACATACACATACACATACACATACACATACACATACACATACACATACACATACACATACACATACACATACACATACACATACACATACACATACACATACACATACACATACACATACACATACACATACACATACACATACACATACACATACACATACACATACACATACACATACACATACACATACACATACACATACACATACACATACACATACACATACACATACACATACACATACACATACACATACACATACACATACACATACACATACACATACACATACACATACACATACACATACACATACACATACACATACACGCATACACAGAGTAAAGATACGCATGAAGTCATCAAATTAACACGCTGCTTCGCTTCAGTATTTTTCCACGCGTTGGAAAATTCCTGGAATACCTGAAAAAAATATCTAAAAAATTTCTTAAACATTTTTACGCTCGAACAAAAAGTTTTTGAATTTCATCTTCTGAAGTTCTCATGTCATTAAAACTTTTCTCTCCGCTAAAATTATTTCTTAAACAAGAATAATTATCATAACTTCATCCCAAGTGTGGCTTAAAAGTCATTCATCTGTTTGCTTTGGTTGTCACATGTGACACAAGTCACACATGTCACAAATATCACACAAGTCACACGATCAAGTGCTTGCGAGCTCAATTATTTTTATGTTTTTTCAGAAAAATAAAAAAAAATTAATTTAATTTCGTTCATCAAATATTTTAATTACATTTTTTTTTAAATTTCAATTCACTGCGATTAATTAGAAAAGATGAAAGCAGGCATATTGATGGTCCTATAGCAGACATTTTTACTCACATTGGAAAAATATTTTGTATAAAATTAAACAAAAATGGATTGAAATAAATAGCTAAAGTGTTTTGAAATAATTTAATATAATTTAATATATTTATCATCTAAAGATTATTGTTGTAACAATTGACTGAAACATAAACCTTGTTCAAGAAATTAATCTCAGTCTTTCTCCCTTTCCCTCTCTCTCTCCCGCTCCCTCTCTTTCACTCTATCTCTTGCTAATTTCCAGAATGAAATGTCTGAGCATAAAATTGATTTTCCAAGTTGCAATAATTTCAACAACAAAAAAAACAAATGATTAAATATGTGAGCTAACAAAATAACGAATGAACAAATGAGTGAACTTACGAGCAAATGCGTTAAAACCAACAAACAATTAAACAAATTAACTTTCTAAAAAACAAACAAACAAACAAATAAAGATACAAAATAATTTTGTTAAAATGCTTTTATTTGCCTCTTTATCTGAATCAATGAACTAAAATTTTTGATTCTAAAACAACAATTACGCTCAATCTTGTTAACTATTTTGGACATCCGTACTGTTTAATTATTTTGGACTTCTAGCGACTTATACATAAACAACTTAATACAGTCGCTAGATGGCAGGAATTAATTTTATTTGATTAATTTTAATTGATTTAAGGCCTAAGTCATGTCGGAAACATTAAATTCACGTATTGTCATCCAGAATAAAGCTTTCCTGAAAGTTTTAGAGCTCTAGGTGGTCGAAAAGTGGATGAATTTTTGTTTCTAAGATTTGATCACCACAGACAAACAAACAAACAAACAAATAAATAGAGAAAAAGTGAAGTTAAATTAAAGCTTTTAAAAAACGAATAAATGAACAAACGAACGAACGAACGAACGAACGAACGAACGAATGAATGAACGAACGAACGAATAAATGACATGACATCCAGCACTACACACTAGTACCACCCAACTAATGACCTAATGGAACGTCAACATACATTTGCCGACGTCGAACGGAAACGATGGCTGAAACTGCGGAAGCATTCAACTGAATAGCAGTGGTCGTCGACCTGAGGCTTCTAGGAATGAGAAAACTTCAAGTCGCCCAGTTGTGGTGGTAAGACTGGTCTTTCTATTCAATTATGTACTTGAGCTCAGATCAGATATCTCTACTTGTTTCAACATTTAAAAAAGAAAACAATTTTTTACACGAACAGTTTTGGGGTCGGTTTTGAACCGCCTCCAAGAAAATATTTCAATCGATAAAGTTCACGATTAGTAAGAGATATCAAAAGATTTTGAAAGATTACTTGATCGGCCTGAAGAAATTAATTCAGCTTTAAAACGAAGATTTCTTCAAATCTTCAGTCAATCTTCTTTGAAGATGTCAACGAGAAAATGAAAACGTGTTATTCGATTTTCAGAGATGACATTGCAATAAAATTACCTTTTAAATACGAGCTTATTGTTTTTAAACATTTGTTCTTTTCAATTAAATCGCAAATACCGGATCCTGCGTCCGGATTTGCTGAATCCGATCTTGAATCCGTCTTCTCGCTAATAAAAATAGTTTTCTTCACTGTAATGGTAATTATAAACATTTTACACTATCATTATCAGAACCATGACCACCATCACGAACATCATCATCCTCACTATCACGAACATCGTCACCATCACCACAACGTAAATCGTCATCATCACTACCACGATCGTTATCATCACCACGATCGTCATCATCACCACCACGATCGTCATCATCACTGTCACCGGAAATTACATGGTGTCGCTGAGCAGGAAGTGATGACAAATGTCAGTCCATCTTTTCTTTTTTATTTCTTTTCAAACAATAAAAATAAAAATAATTTTTTGTCCTTAATGCGGAATGTTCAAAGCGGCATAAACTACAAGTTGCTGCACGGACGGGAGAGGAATCGAACTGATAGTAGTAATTTGGCGTCGTCTGCCGCTCTCTCATTCAGCATAAACACAGGTTTCCAGTGCCTTGCCGTCCTCTGCAATGTCACTTTGATGATACTTGATGCGACTGGAAGGATAAGAAAAAAAAAGGAGAAAAAAATGAAAAAGAAGAACAACGAGAATAATAACAAATAAAAGTAGCTGCGTGCTTTCACTTTCGTTCTTCCATTCGTACGCAAGTGACGTGCGTTGATCCGATGTTTGTACGCGAGGTTAATTGTCAATCTGTGTGTGTGTATGTGTGTGTGTTATTGAGGTGTGTGTGTGTGTGTTACTGAGGTGTCTGTGTGTTCGGTTGGCTAGAAATTAAGCTGATCGTGTATCTTGCTGAAATTTGCTTGCTTGGTTCGTTTTCTCACTTTCAATCAATCATTGCTCAGATCAATCATTCCGTCATTCATTCATTAAACTCATCTGTCTATCCCTTCGTCCCTGTGTTTGCTCATTCATTTACTTGTTTGTTGAGTGATTGATTGATAGGTTCATTTGCCTGTTTGTTCGCTCCTTGATCACCCGCTCACTCACCCACTCACTTTATCACTCCTTCACTCTCACACTCACTCACTCACTCACTCATTCACTCATTTACTCACTCACTCAATGGCTGGACTGACAAGTGAACATTTGTAAAGATAGTGTTTGATTACATTTCTGACGACCAGCAAATGATATTTCGTCAAGAAAAGAAATAAAAAGAGAATTTTTCCCGCAAAAATATCAAACGTGCAATTAAATTTCACATTTATTTGAAACTTTATTTTATTTCAATACAAGTACTCCCTCGATCATTCTTACACCAAGAATTCTTCCAATAAAAAGAAGACGTATACAAAAATTTATTTCGAAACGGTAATTGAAGAAAAGAAGAAAGGGGAAAAAAAGAAAGAACAAATAAAAAAAGATGTCTGTCGAATGGCAGAAAGATGGGACGAATGCGTTATAAAGGCGTGTTGTCGAGGTGTAATAATGTAATTAAAAGACAACATGGTCACGGAAGTCTGCAATCAAAATTGCGAGAGATGGTCTCACATGACTCATAGTACCCGAGTGGACATACTGAAACTTCGGGAATTTTTCTAACCATTATCATCATCATCATCATCATCATCAGCAGCACCGTCAGCATCAATTCAATCACTGACGTCATCACCACGATGCATTAACAATCCTCATAATTTGCAAAACCATCATCGTCATCATCTCCAGTAGTTAACTACGCCCAATAATATCTTAATAGTATTATATAATATTAAATTTATTATTGTCACTTTGGATAAATGACAGTAATCAGCCGATATCTAAGCACTGAAGTGGTCGTGTAATATTTATCATTAAATTATTAAAACAAACAAAGTATTTTGATATCAACAACTATTCAGACATGTCCAGGAACAGATTTCTGACTCAGCGCTTGTGATGTTTAACGAGTGGATAACTGAGACCCTTCTTCTTCATTGACTTTTTCAGGGATATATTTTTTCTAAATTCTGTTGTACATTGGTAAAAGTAAAAATGGTTTTTGGAATGAAATTCATCCTTGAGATGGAGTTGCCAAAAGTCGACAAGATTTTCTTGGTAGAATCAGATAAAAGCGGGAAAGAATCTTCTGCCATTGAGTGGCATGCCACTTTCACTCTGCTGCTCCAACTACCATGTAAGACGTCAAATTTCAATACAATTACATCCGTTTTGATGATAATAATAAAATAGTCCAAATAAATTAGAATTATTGTAATAAGTTACATTATAGCGTTCGAGAAGCTTCGACAAAAGTTAAGTGGAATTTCTCTTTGAAGCTGAAAAATCTCTTTTAATGCTTCGTCTTTTGAAATTCAAGAATCATCTCTTTGACCTCATCATCGTGTAAAAAATGTACAAAAGCTTCATCAAAGTCGGGTGTAACTAAAATGAAATTCGCTTCTTAAATGCTTTTTTTATTAACTTTAAGTTCTTCGGCCTAATTTGTAATAAATTTGCCACAAACTTCAAATCCCGATTAGCTTTTCAGCGAATGTTGCAAAGAAAGCCCATCAAAACATATCATCAGAGAGTTTTCTGATTTCGTTATTCCTTAACTACTCTGTTTTGTATGATCTTTTGCATTCAGTCGAATTTTTCGGAATTTTTTTAAACCTGATATTTCCAAAAAAAAATCCAAAATTTCAATTTTAAACGAAATCAGAAATAATTTCAGAAAACCGATAAAAACCGAAAAACCGACTTTCCTGGGACACATGTAAAGGTTCGCAAGAAACTTCTATGATTACCGATGACATCGACATCATTGCCTCCAATGTAATGTGCATCGTCATCATTACCTCCAATGTAATGTGTATTGTCATCATCACCTCCAATATAATGTTCATCATCATCACAACTTTTATCGTATTTTTCATGCATATTTTTCTATTTTAACTAGCACCCGTTAGTTGCATATCCTCTTTTATTTATTTTATTTTTTTATTCTAGTTCTATCTTAATAACGTTTGGCCTTATATCGACTTCAGAGTTGTATCTTTCTAAGCTGACTTTTTATACAAAATATATAGAATAGAATGCTTGCATGCCCATTCCTGCGAACATTTTCCAGTTTTTCATAAATTTTAAAGAAGTTAGAAATTATATTTTATACACTTTTACTTAACTTCGTTCGACGTGGAGTCCGTAATCGATTATTCTTGACAATTCTTGTAATCAATTTTTTAATTCCCGTTTTCAAATTGAGCTGAAAGTTTGCATGATTATTAGTTTTTGATAATAATAAAATGAAGTGAAACTTTCTGTTTGAAGATTCATGAAATAACAATTAACAAAGTCCGGTATTACCGCCATCCTAACGTTTTTGTTGGATTTCAATAAAACGCGTTGCAAATTAAGATCGAACAATACTGCACTCAACAATGTTTACTTTATCATATATTTTGTTTTAAATTTTTAAATTTAAGATATTTTCAATAAAGTGTAGTGTAGTGTAAAACATTTTCACTACTGGGTGGCTATTGTTAGCCACTAACTAGTAAAAATAGCTAATGACCGGGGGTGGAGTCGCAGGTACTGTTTCCAAAAACATTCAAAAAACATTCTGCACTTTGTTTTCAACAATAACTGAGAGCTGGAGTGTAGTCGCAGATACTTTATCCAAAAACTTAGGAGCCTCTTCAAAAGGCTTTCGGTGCTACTTCCAGATGGTGCCCGGGATATGTGTTCCTTCTGCCCCCAAGCTACGCCTCTGAAAAAATGTTGGTAAAGTGAAGATTTACAACGCCTACTTCTCTTGTGCAAATGAATGGTGCCCCCTGTTCTTAGAATTCTGTATCTGCCCCTGGCATAACTTAAGCCGTGGGCTAGCGAAAATATCCTCTCGGTACTACTTTACTTAAAAATTGATTTAAAAATAGATAAAAAAAACTCTAGATGTCAACAATGATACAACAGTAATAGGTAATTATTTTATTTTAATAGTTCAATTGGTCTAAAAGTCTAAACGTTAATTTATCTTGTTTTTGAAATGTCTGTCTTGCATCGAAGAAATAACGGAGTATACTCCGATGTACATAATCGGAAGAAATAGTTTTCACATGCTGAAAATACAAGCAGTGAACATATACACACAATCGAAATGCATGCCAAGCTATTTATAAAGCTTGAAAATATGACCAAACACTTTAATTTTATTTTTATAGCACAAAAATTAAGTTTTCCTGAACATGGAGAAAATACCCGCTCTAGCGGTGATACCCAACCTTGATTATCCAAACCAAATTACTTCGAAGATTTTTTTACTCCGTTGGGGCTCACATTTCTTCTTGTGTTTCGTTTGTGTACGGCGTTAATCACTAAATAAATAAATAACGGCCGTGGCTTTCGGTAGAAGAGTTTGTTGAATTCTCTTTTAAAATTTATCTGATTCTTATTGTTTTGATTTTGTATTCAATTTTCTAAAAAAAAACAAACAATGGAAACGTTGAATCAAAAATACGACGGAGTCTAGTTGGCCTCTTGCCACTGTTAAAAGTTGGCTACCTAACTAATGCAACTATTCTAGCTTTACCCTTGTTTTTACACACTTTTACTTAACTTGACATTTCTGTGCTGTCTGTCGTCAAATTTTGCAATCGATTTTAAACTAACTTCCCGATGAGCTAGAGACTTAAAAATTTAAACATACCTCCGAACTGATTAACAATGCATTCTATCAAATTTTCGAATTGATTGAACAAAATTTAATTAAACAATTATTTGTGATATTTTCGTCGAACTATTTATTGTCTAAGCTAATATTCTCGTTGTTTATGTAACAGAATGTGACCTACACAATTGATTATATAAAAGTGTGTTTTAAAAAACTTTGTTTTTTGCTTCACTTGTTTAGAAGTGGACCGAATGAGAAAACTTACATAAGTTTGTGTAAGATTGATAAAAACTGTCTAAAAACTAAATAAAATAAAACTAAATAAATCATAATTTTAAAAAATAATTTCACTTCTAAATGCACTAAAAAAAGAAATATTTTTTATCCGTATATTTATATATCTTAAATAGTTTGACAAAATGTAAAAGCGTGGGACGTTTATTTTGTTCAATCAATCTATCCAATCTATCAATCGAAATGAACTTATATAACGCCTTTTAGTAATTCAAATGCTCTTTTTGTATTTTGTCAAACTACTTAACAGCAATGGATCCAGGGGGAGGGCATGAGGGACACGGGCCCTCCCTTAGACGTTTTAAAACAAAAATTAAGTTCAATTTTTTACTTAGCTTGCAACTTCATTTTGGTTAACTAAAGCCCGAGGCTCTATTCCTACTAAATTCACCTCTTGACCATCAATAGTTCTTGTATTTGGCATATATTTATAAATGTTCAGGCTTTTTTAACCAATTCACTGCGAAATGTATTTCAACTAATACAAGGGTTGGCAAACATTTTCTACGGAGGGACACATTGAAAACTGTTTTGTTATCGCGGGCCGCATATATATTGTCTATTTTAATAAAAATTTACAACGTTTGAAATTATGAAAAGTAATTCTTATTTTTTAAAATTTTAAATAACCATGTATTTGTCATTTTATTTCACATAACAATTTGGAAAATACACGCAGTTAAGCTATACAGAAAAAGGCTTGTTTCATTTTACAATCTTATGAGACAGCACCAAACTGGCTTCGGTTGCAGCATGTTGTATTACAGACTTTTTCGTGAAAACAGTTTGCTGTTTCTTTATATTGTTAACCAACTCCTGGCATTTTCTTTTTCTTTCGTTAAACTGTGTCCGAAATCCAAATATTTTGTTTGGTGGTGTCTTTTTAAATTGTACTCTTTAAAGACGCTCACACACTCACGGCATTTGTTCTCAATTTTTCTTTTCTTGGCAGCACTTATGATTAAATCAACGCTTATTCACTTTCATATTACAATTTTTAACACCTTTCAAAATGCAAACAAAACTAACTTTTGGTTAAACGCGAACCCAGTTTCGAATAGGAATGTTGTTTTATGTAAAAACAACCAACAAGAAAAACATTAATATAATTTATTAAAATTGAAGCCGATAATCAAAATAACAATTTTAAAAATTTAGCAAAAATTATAAACGGGCCGCATAAAATACTTTGGCCTTTGGTGGGCCGTAGTTTGTCCGCCCCTGAACTAATATATAAAAAAAAAACATTTAGACCTCTACCGGCAGGTCCCGCAAAAAAGTTGAAAATGATGTTCTCATTTGTCTAAATATGCTCAGAAAATTTAACAGTAAGTTCTTATTATAGCAGTAATTATTTGTTATATGAATGACAGCTGACAGAAACTAAAAATGTTGCAGCGGATTTGATGACTACCCGCAGCTGTTGACTGGCTTTTTTGGACGTGTAGGTCTAATCATAGAATACTAGAGATATCCCGTCAAAATGACGGATTTTTTAAAATTTCATTATTTATTATTTTACGATTGCAGCGCTACCTTTTTTCTCTTTAGGGCTGACAGTGTACAATTGCGAAATAACTTTTAATATATATATATATATATATATATATATATATATATATATATATATATATATATATATATATATATATATATATATATATGTACTCTTTAAAGACGCTCACAGTTTCTTTGTGAGTTTGTCTCTTATAGAAATCCAAGCCGCTGGAGCGATCTTGATGATAGTATATCTATCCTTTATGCATTGCTACACCATTCATCCGATCGTAGTGCAATTTTTACACAAGCTTGAGAGGTAATGGGAGAACGTTTTTGTTGATTATCAGTCAGTCAGTCAGTCAGGAAATGTTCTTTTATAAATATAGATAGATAGATAGGAACGCTTCAGACCAACACAAAGCGCGACGTAAACGTTTGGTGATTGGAAAGACATGCACTGTGACATCCCGAAAAAGAACGAAATAAATAAATAACGAATACAATCGATATTCAGTTTCTTCATTTATAAAATGTGATAATCCATTTGATTTATTTACCTTCGTTCAAACGGGCCAAACAGGAGATATAATTTAGATGGTCGACAACACTGAGAGACTATTTATTGTTACACATATTCATAGTAATAATAATATTATTATTAGGTATTAGCCATCTACGAAACAAGATAAGATAATACTACAGCGACACCGTTCCGAAAACTTATATTGTCGTTACCTACTGTTGCATTATATCATCTAAGTTTCCGTTCTATTAGTATAGCTGTTCGTATATATATATATATATATATATATATATATATATATATATATATATATATATATATATATATATATATATATATATATATATATATATATATATATATATATATAACACGAAAAGTGCGAGTTACAGTTGGACACGCTACACACAAACTATATAGTTATTTACGTATGTCTTTTTTTAACAAACGTGAGACCAACCAGCTGAGATAAATTCGAAAAATATCACTCTCAACGGAAAGCATTTTTAAATATACAAAATAACAATTTCGACTTTTTCCCCACATAAAAAAACGTCAATGTTTTTGTGACCAAATGTCGATGCAAGAGTAACAAAGAGAACTCTTAAACGCCAGGTTTTGAAAACAAAAAATATATGTACAACCAAACCAAAATTACCAGCTTTCGTACAAACCTTCTTTCAAAATATCTATAATACGTGCATATGACAGCGAGGCATGAAATTTAAAGTCATCATCACTGAATTTTCCACAAACACGTAAAGTGCTTACTTCCTTTTAGAAACGTTTAAAGCCACGTGGCCATTGATTTATAATAGTATACAGTAGCATACATCATCAGCTGTGGCATTTAAACGTCATAATGTATCCAAACTCTACTAGACCTAAACTGATCTTTTTAAATTTTTTACGGCTAAGCCAGCCACTAGAATGGGTTATGCCAAGGAGGCATGTATATATACAGGCCTCCATGGTTATGCCCACTGCTGTATGGATATAATGACGTCACTGACACTGCACACTGTTGCAACGCCAACACCAGCAAGAGTAAAATTTAAAAGAACGACCACGTTAGGAAAGAAACGTGAAGATGAAAACTTGTCCGCACTCTGACGAGAAAAAAAGAAATAATTAAGTCTTAATAGTTGGCCTCAACTCGTAAAATAGAAAGTGTCGTGAGAGTCAGATGATATAAAGGATGTGTGATCTATTTTAGATTACATCTTGATGAGGTTTCAAGCGATATGTGTGAGCGTGTGTGTGTGGTGGATGTGAATGGATCATTGTGAACGTGTGAAGATACGGTCATGATCTGACAGACATAAACAACATCATACGAACATAACACTAAATTTATTCACATACATTTTATGGTAATGTATGTGAAGTACTACCTACTTTTAGTTTGCTGTTATTGTTTATAGGTAGAATATTAACAAAAATCTCACAAGTTTTGATTGAAAATATTGCGACTAAAACACTAACACATAACACGTTAAAACCAATGCAACCACCTCATAGGGATTTTGACATCTTGAACTAAAATGGTTATGAAATTAAAATAATAACATAAGATATAGAATAAAAATAAGAAATTTATAAAATGCATTTATATTCTTGCCCAGACAAATGCTTCTTCTTCTCTTTCTATTAGACACATCAGCTGCTAAAAATAAGACACGAGTATACACAAAAAAAACCTGAAATAAATAAATCCAATCAAAAACTTTGCCTTCACAGAAGAACTACATTAGATCAAACTCCTTTACAACCAAACGGAAGTTGCTACCACATATGTCTATCAACAGACAAACGGGCACTAACGTTGTTGGTTCTTAGATGACATAGCTGTAGACAACACTGGTGAAACGATATTGCAAATACTGCACTATGCTGGAAGAGTGGCTTTAATCCATACTTAATTCTATCTAGTCATGCTGGTGCAGTACAAGAAATAAATAAAGAGCTATTTACATCCATGGTACAATATTACATTGCCTGTCTCAGCTTTTCAGACACTAGGCATGAGACATGTTAAAAAATACAGCTACAAGTACAACTAATTGTGCTACCAATACAATACTACATGGAAACCTAATGTAGCTCACTTGAAAGAGAGAGAGAGAGAGAGAGAGAGAGAGAGAGAGAGAGAGAGAGAGAGAGAAAGAGAGAAGAAGGGCTGTGAAATGCATTCAAACAGTCTGCATAAATGATGTTGAGGAAGCAGTTTTGTTTGATGTCGTGTTTTGTATGACATGGAACTGACTAGAGGAAAAGGGTTAAGTCAAGATAGTTCAGAAACTCCCAATCTGCAGCCCTGAGCCGAATATTTTATTAAGAATGACATGTCTTACAGCTGATTATTATTATTATTATTATTATTATTATTATTATTATTATTACACACTGCACAGCAGATATGAAAGACACGCAAAGTGCTCCCACACATAAAATAAACACACAAATAAACAGGGTTACTCGCGAGCAAAATAATCAACGATTGTACTACACAGTTCTGGACACTGAAAACACCATCATTGTAATAACAAAATCAACATCTGCATTACACGAGCAGTACAGAGTAAGTACTTTCAGCGTACCGAACATCGTAGACGATTGAACGAATTCCATCCATCGCTTAATATAAATTATATAAAAAAAAACACACACACATGAGTATCGTCAGGATTTTCGCTGTATTTTAAATTCATGTCTAAAGTTGAAACGTGAAAAATATATTTAGGAAATTCCAGAGCAAAAGTCATGCATCGAAAAATAATAAAAATACAACATTTTCCTAGACAAACTAAAAGACTAGAACGCAATTAAACCTAAAAAAGATTGGTGTTATGAGCAAAAACATTAAAAATGATTATTATTATTATTATTATTATTAATTTATGATGATCGCATAATAATGGTTTCAATAATATTAATAATAAAAATGATTAATAACAATTTGTAGTAAAGTTCTAATGTTTTGTGTCATTTCAAGAATAAAACAAAACAAATCTTCGTAGCAGGATGTAAATTTCAAGTTCTAAGGGGGTGAGTAGGTGTGACTAAGTAAAGAATAGGTTGGCGGATTAAAATTTCAGGACAGAAAAAATCTCACAGAACGCTCAATTAAATAAGCAGTCGCACAGAATTTAAGAGTTTAAAACAAAAAACCATAATAATAATAATATTAATAATAATAACAAAATAATGACAATAATAAAATGTTCATTCATTGGATAAATATAAATACTTGTAAACATAAACAAGAGGAACGCATGGTTTTCAAACAGACAAACATGAAAAGAAGAGAAGAAAAAATACACACTACATGCTGTGCATAAGTTCTATGATGAAGGAGCACAAATGATGATCATATATCGCAGGGAGCAAACTTCCTCACTTTATCGAGGGTTTAAAGTCTCGTAGGGGGATTTCCCCCCTTTGTGACACTGACAGAGGAAGGAGACTCGACCAAAATTTGAGGGGGACCGGGTTGAATGAGATGATCCTTTTCTTCGTCATCATCTTCTGCTATCTTGAACTTCACTGGCCTATCTTTGTTGCTTGCTCTTTATAAATATAATTTCATTGGTGTTAATTAAATCATTTAAACACACACAAAAATATTCCAAGTGACTTTTTAGAAGATCTGTTGTCCTTTTGCCTTTTCACTTGTGGTTTTGAATGAATAATACATTTGTGTTGGAAACATTATATTATGGCCTCTACTAAATGTATTAAAATGAAACCTGATAAAAACGTTGTAAAATACTATAAAGAGACTATGAGATGCAGTCATATTCAGAGTTTCTCGAAACTCATAACTACAGGTACAGGATAAGCGGATTCAAACCGAACGCTTCACCACTATGTAACGACTTAGATTGTAGTTTTAAAGATAAATTTTTAAATAATTTACAGAGTAAAAAATTGAATCACAGCTGCATTGTTAAATTACTTTAATTTATTTCTTAATCACATATTTTATTGAATTTCTAACTTACATAATTATTCATTTAAACATAAATTTATAAATAAGCACAGACCAGCAATTAAACTTGATAACATTTCCAACTTTATAAAATGATTTGCACGCATGTAAAAGATCTAAAAATTGCAACTAACAAGAGCTACATGAATGCAAAAATTACTAAAAAATACATTAATTTTTAGAGGTGAAAACTAGTTCAATCCTTACCACGTTGAAAAAAATTACAAATCGTTGTATAGTAATTGGGCTATAATTATATCAATAAAAACAGACCTCGATCTGACTTGAGGTGGCGGATTCTCTGGAAGATCGTTAGAACTGAGGTTCTGCCAGATGGAAGTCTTTGACATTTCTTCAGAGATATTTATGTGATGAGACATATCTGAACTGCTTTTATTCATTGAGGCCTTGCTGCAAATTGGATCAGCCTCCTAGATAGATTAAAATCAATTTTTTTTTTAAATTGAAAAAGACTTTTATAACATAAGAATCTAATCTGGTTACTATGTATGAGTTTCAACAAAAGTCCAATGTTTCCATGAAATGATTTATAAATATAGAACTATCATGACAGAACAACCTCTCCCTCTTCTTGTTGTTCTAGAAGTTCTTTCTTCTTCTTGTCTTCCTTCTCTCTCTTGTTAGCCTCCGGCATGATATCGTCCAACCACTTCAGCTCATGCTGCGTGAAAACATAGTCGAGCGACTTGCGAATGAAGCACATTGCAAGGACCTGAAATCAAAAACACGAAATACTAATGTCCGATGATAGGAATATACTCACTATGTGAAACTCTAATCATGTGATGCATTCCAATATTTTCAATATTTTTATTTTTATATTCTAAAAAAATAGTTTTTAAAATATCGAAGAAGTGAAAATCTGAAAATGCAAACCATCAGAGGAAATATTATTGAGATCTTTGTGATTTCCTTAACGATGCACAAACCGGCGAGACACAAGAACTGAATCAAAGTGAACAGATGAACTCTGTGTATGGGCACGTTGCGAAGGAACATGTAATCCGGTTGATATTTCGCCGGCATGAACAGAACCATCATTCTCTGGACAAACTGATGAGAGATAAAAAGAATTCAAACCTTCATTATTATAACTACAAAAAGAATATTATTATTCAATTATATTATCTTGAAAGAATAAACAACAAAATATTTAAATATATTTATTTACTTTTAGAGCAAATAAGAAAAAAAAACAATAGATATTATTTCCAAACCTGGATTCCTTTAAGTGATGAGATGCCCATGAAAAGAAACACACCGTACAGCACAGACATAGGAAGTAGCTACAAAAACAACAACCACATTGTAGACAGCAACAAAACAACAGCTGCTTTCTTCAATTGAGAACAAAAACAAAACAAACAAAGCAGCAGTAAATGAAAATAAATATCGCAAACATTATTCGGGGCAATTCTTCAAGATATATGCCTGCAAAACTTCTAGGAATGAGAAATTCGATAAATTACGATACTTTTAAAACAAATATAATAGAAACATACAATGAGATAAATCATACAATAAAACCATACAAAAAGATAAATCCTGAAAATGCAAACGGATATCATTAAAATATATATAAACACAAATTTACTTTTAAAACTTTAGCCATGAAAGCGGAAAGTCCGACCATGATGAACACGAGTATTCCTGTCACCCTCTGCTCCCTGCATTCAAACGAAATTATTTCATCTATTGAAATATCAAAGGTGAAATAAAAAACTGCAAGAAAAAAAAAAGAAGAAGCAAACAAATAACTCTTCCATGAGAGGAAACTACCTGACTGATAAGAAAGGAAAGTGTGGAAATGATATCAAGTGCGAGCTGCTCAATAAAACCACAGCAATAAAAGATGCGATAACAAAATATTGATGCCTCAAAGAATCTCCTAATTCACACCACTGGCTTACCGCTCATCAAGAATTCATCATAATTCCACAAACCTCACTCCCAGAAACTTGGGTCTTTCCCCGGGAGCTGCGGACTCGGACTCCCTCGTGAGACTTCTGACGTGGTTAATGGAGAGCACGGTCGCTGCGACAAACCACGGAGTTCCGAGGACAGTGCAGATGCCGATTTGTATCGTGATGAGAAGCAAGTCCAGATGGTAGCCACCACCTTTCTACATCGTGAAAATAAAAGATTTCTTTTTAGGGATATAAATAAACAGCACACTAACTATTCAAAACTCCTTACATAATATCACTGAAATAAGTTTAACAACTGTTGAACAGTTTAAAAATCAAAATTACCGCAATAATTTACCAAGTGCTCATATGTGTGAATGCACGTGATTGTGGTGTTGATAATGATCCCAAGAAGTTAGAGTATAAAATTACTGTAATAAAAATCAGCCCAAACAAAACAATAAAATTACAAGTAAATAACAACAAAGAACAAGATAGGTCAATTGGTACAAGATGAACCAAGGTCAATCAAGTACAAGTAGAAACAAATGCAAGCTTGTATGGAATGATAACAAAACAAACCAATTCGTTTGAGTAAAATATAAAATTAACAAATAAAAATTTACAACTAGCTGAACCGTCAATAAGCGTTACGGATTCAAATCCCATTACAGTTGTCTCAGCCTTCAACTAGTTCTGATTCTTAAGTGACATAAGAACCAACTCTGCCTGTTCTGTACCTTGTGATTATACACATGAAATATATCGACAACATGTGAAACTCTAGAATTCCCTAATAAGCACCATTGAATAACATGAATAACAAAATAAGAATTCCTGCATTCACGAATGCAAAACAAAGAGCAGTCGAGGAACGACGAATATGCAACTAACTCTAAGCTTGTGCTCCTTCCTATTGATGATTACGGCAGTAATTTGTTGATCCATAAATATGAGAATGGTGGCAAAAAGAGCTGGAGGGATGCCTAAAAATGAGCAGTACCACGGGTTCTTGCTCGCAAATCCATTGATGATCCATCCCCTGTCATCTCTGGTTGGCTGTTGTGCGGTGGTGGAACATGCAAAAGTAATGGCGATAACAAATTATCAAATTGCCTTACAAAAAAGTAAAAAAAAATATGAAAGATACTTCTTGAAATTGATTATTTGTAGTGAAATGTATACATTATTAAAATAAGTGAACAGAAGTATAGGTTGTCATTCCAGTTCAACAAACATCCTTAAAACATTATCTAAACTGGAGGTGCATGATAATGCATTGACCGATTATTTAAACTAGAGATGCATGATAATGCATTGGCCGATTATCGGCCAGCACTGATAGGCAAAAGTTAACTAAAAGGTTGCTAACTATTAGTTAAATTATTTTTTTTTCGTTAAATGCAAAGTTTAGCTAAGGCAAAAAAGTTGATTTAAAATGATAGTACTTTTTTTTAGTTCCTAACTAAAAATTTGAACTGAAAAAATTAAAGTTCCTTCAAAATTTAAAAAGTTAAATAAAACTTTGTTTGTCAATTCCTGGGTTTACACCTTACTATGTCTTTTTTACAATTATTTGCTTTCAACTCTTGCATGATCCAGTGTACTAGTGCAGTGTTGAAATAGTCAATAGATTAGCAATTATGTAGTACAGAATAAAATGTTAGTGCACATAAAAGGATCTATTACATTTTGTTATGTTGAGCCCGTAACCCTAATGCTTATCCATTTACTTTCATTTATTGGGTTGTTTCGTTAAAAATGTGTACAACAATTTATTTATCAATACAGCTGATTGAACACATTGTTTCTGTACTTTCCCAGAATAGCAATAGCACTAATCAACCGATAATCAGTCCTGACTGATTATCGGTTGATACCGATTGTGAAACGGCAGACCGACCATCGGAAAAAGGCTGGTACAGATAACAAGCCGATAATTGGTTAAAACTGTAATCATAATTTCTAAGCAGACATATTATTCATAAAAAGCTTGAGGATTCAAAAGAAACTTACTTGCAAGTTGTCAGGAACCTCCAGCTTGGCAGTGTTGAGACCAACCATGAAGTCAGTAAACACCATGATGCATATGGCAGAGAAAACGGCAAAATCGCTTATTAAAACTCTGATCTGGAAGAAATATTCAATATGAATATTGACACAAGTATGTAAATGACCTTTCTAATGCTACAATGCTGGAAAAGTTGCAACAAAAACCTGTTCATAAAAGATTAACGAACCAAACTCCAATTCTAATTTTTTTCTAAAACCCACAACATTTTAGTTTATGATAACTAAAAGCAACTAAAACAAATAACTCTCTTTTTTTGTAAAAAAATAACCTTAATAAATTTAAATAAGAACAGTCCTTTTACAAACCTTGTTCGGAAAGAATCTCGTATTTCTGAAGAACTTTAGAGCCATTGAAAGGGCAAAAGTTCCAACGAATATCAGACAAGAGAAGACAAAAACATCGGGAACATAATACGGAGTATCGCATCCGCTTCCAACCGGGACTCCATCTAGAGCTTTGCAGTCCTGCCTACTCAGATCCACCCAGAAGAAAGTCCCATTTGTTTTTAAGTCGTAGCCTGCATGGATTTGTTCAGAACAAGAACAGTTGTGTTGTTTGTTTAGTTGCAGTTGATGATTAAGTATTGTTATTGTATGCTTAAGAATTTACTATAAATATTATTTTAAAAATTTATCACAATTTTATAGAGCATAGTATTTTTTTACATAATTATGAGTTCAGAAAATATCTTAAAACAAACAGAACAAATAAAACCAAAATAAATCAGTAAAACTTACAAAAAAAGTTTTTTAAAAACACACTTTTATATTTTTTGAACTATGCAAATCGCTTTCTAAATCCAATAATAGTTTTACCATTGTTAATAGTAATACTTTAGTCAACATTTTAATAAGTTTTTGTCATAGTCATGATTACCTACAAGTTCATTTAATTGATGCAAGTGCCGCCTGGTGAATAATTTTTAATGTGTTAGAAAATAAATATTGAAATAATAATTAAATCCCCTAGAAAAATATTGAATATTGTTTTGGCAGGTGGCTAAAGTCTATGCCGAAAGTTTCAAAGTTCTAACTTGTCTAAAAGTTGGTGACAAATCAATTCAAAAATGTTGAGGACAGACAGACAGAGAAGTCAAGTTAAGTAAAAGTGTTTAAAAAACACAAAGAAACATCATCAAATCATTTTTTCTAAACAACCTTGCACTTCTTCCAGATCCCTTGGGTTGGGTGTGGTGTAGTTGGCAAAGTCTGGTGACTCCTTCGGAGGAGGGGCCAGTTCCTTGGGGTAGCAGGTGCAGTTGCGATCAAGGGGACGACCAGGGTGTAAGTTTACCGGATAGGTGTGAATACTTTCAAATTGTTTATTGAACGCTTCGAAGATAAAAATGATTGCTATGAGCATGGCAAAACTTTCCTCAGTGAACCTGGTTATGTACTTGACCAGAGAGCTGAGATCAAATGCCACCATAATTAACAAGAAGAGACACATCCAGAACCCAATCCAGAACCTGAATTCCAAGTACACCCATTTACGGTCGCTGTTGGATTCAGAAATAAAAATTAGTTTTTTTAACACTATTATTAGTATATTGTATATTAAAACTAAGTATTTAACAATTTTTAATTAGGTTTAAATCAGTATTTGTCTTACAAATTGCATTAGCAAGAATTTGTTCCACACACACACATATGCACAGATATAAACAGAAGACACGAAGATTCTTAAGTTTATTATCACCTATAAATGGAATGAATCTTTTAAAAATAGCATAAAACTTTATGTTCAAACCCACAATAAAAAAGAGAAACATTTTTTATCAATTTTTATTTTCCAAAAAGCTGACTTGCAGAAATTGAAGACGATGGTTTCAAAGAGTAGTACTGGGCCGGTTGAACCAATGATGGTGAGAGGTTGACCGGCGAAAAGATGGTAGGAGATCCCACAAATTGCTCCACTCACTAAACTTTCCATAGCTGCCTGGAATTGAAAATTAAATTGACAAGTAGATAATAACAAGAAAATTGTTGAACAGAACGTACAAATAACAGCGGGCTATTAAATATGTACTTAAGAATATTTACTAAAAGCATCAACTTAACTATTTTTCTGTTTTTTTTATTTTTTCTTTAATGAAAGAAGATTTTTAACCACACAAGATTTTCCATCTTAAACTCTTAAACCACTCAAAGTATTAATCCTCTTTATTTTATAAACATTGTTATCAGATATGAAAAATGATGCAACGTGATTAGTTTTTAACGCACAAAAATAAATTCCCGGAAATCTCATAAAATTTTCAGGCTCAACAAGAATGAAAAACAAAACAATAAAGCACAAATGTTACATTATACTCACATTCACATCCCTATCATCATCATCATCACCATCACAACACCATTACCATCATCACTATCACCACCATCTTTGCAATCAGTTTAAGAAAAAACTACGTACAAGCAAACAGCTTAGCCAACATTAACTTTTATTTCAACAAGCAGAATACAAAGAAACAGTTCTATGAAGATGAGCATGTCTGGCCGTTTGTATCATAACATCTCTAAATAAATCACTCCCGTCTCAACCAGATGAGCAAATTTTTTTGAAAAAAACTGGAAAAAAACTGAAAAAAAACCAACAATGTTGTTGTCCGTAGCTGAGCCAAGCAGTCCTCCGAAGGTGATGATGGGCGTAAGACTTGCAAAGTACATGAAGAAGAATGCGGCAACGCACTGGATGTGCAGTGCATCCTTGAAATCACTGAGGTACCATGGTGCTTTTCTCTTAATGTCATTTACTAGACCACCAAAAATTCTGAAATATTATGCTCTTGCATTGATAGATTGACTACAGATGGCTAATGGCTAGTAAGTTAGATAATCAAATAGTAGCTTAAATATTTGTTTATATTGTAGAACATCTGCTATTCTTTAATTTTAAATAATTAAAAACCTTGCTATGACTTTCACGAAAAGAACTAAAATTAATTTAAAATTCAACCTTCCTGTTCTGTCTAAGGTCGAGTCGCAGTGACCTTCCGGTTCGGCTTCCACCAAGGTTTTCCCATTTGGAATCTCCCCGCTGGTTGGTGGTGGAGGTTTCTTTCTATTTTCCTGAATTGTTAGTATTTAAATAAGTTAGCTATATATTTTTATAATAATAAAAATAATAACTTTTACACATAATTTTTTATACATAAGTGCTGTAAATCATGACAATAAAATAAAACCAAAAATTAACAAAAATATTAAAAATTAATAAAACAGCAAGTGAAGTTGTTTTTATTCTTTTTTTTAATTAAAATATGTGCGCACCTGCGATGGAACGCTCTTTGGAGGTTCGATACGAATGGTCGGATCCCACTCGCCAGGTGGAAGAACAGTGACGCAATCGAGGAATTCATCGATTCCTGCCAGAAGATCCATGCGGTCCCTGGCCTTGTATGCCACATCGTGGAAGACCTTCGAGAGACAAGAATTGAATTATTTGTGTTATTTTTGTAGTTATTTTGTTGTTGCGCATCTATTTTTGTCTTCTCAGTTTTGATTCAAATGCTTCTAAAATTTCTTCGAAGGAAAATTTATGGTTGAAACTAAAAGAAAAACACAATCACATAAACTTCCTACTGATTGTTCCTATCTATGTTATTGTTATTAGCTTGTTGTTGCTGCTGTTGTACTACAGTGGTGGTGGTTGTTCAGATAAAATGACTTGATCATAATAGTGCCAGACAATCATTATCTATAACTGCTCTCATTAAATAGCATTAAAAATTTAAGTATAATTATCATCACCATCATCATCATCAGTATTATTATCATGATTACATAGAAGAGAGGTTCAACAGGCAGCACATATTCTAACCAGGTGCAACCAATAAATAGTTGGGAATCAATGGAGAAGCACACAAAACAAAACAATATTCTAACTTACATGTCTCCTCCTTATAAAAATTCAAAAACATTGTTCTCACACAGGTCAATTCAGCGATCTTTTATAAATAAAAATAATTTTTTTCGTTCTATTTATAGTTCAGTACAAAAATATACAGATCAGAAAATATAGGAATCAACGTCAATTCCAATTCCACCACAGAAGCAGAAGATATCTTCAAAACAATTTGTACCTGGACTTTTTAACTACACTAATCAAAACGACAGGAGCACACCTGATCTGAGAACGTTGTTAGCTCTTAGGATGTACTTTAAAGTTAACTCTGTAGCACTGAAATGTCTTTCGGTTTTGTTTTGTCGGTTCTATAGAGTGCTGCTGGAGGGGATATCTATATCTATATCTATATCTATATGTGTGTGTCTTATAAGCAAATCCAAGCCGCTGGACCAATTTTAATGAAATTTGGCATGGAGGTAGATTTCAAAGAGTAGAATGACATAAGGTAGTTTTTTTTTATAATTTTGTATGACCAAAAAACATTTCAGGCCAAAAGTGCCTATGTACGACCATTAAAGGTTATTGCGTAACTAATTCAAATTTAGTTTACGTAACAATGTTTGAAGGCTTCAAGCTGTTTTCAGCAAATCTTTTTTACGTTTTATGGACAAAAAGGAGTTTAGAGAGAGTGGAAGAAAGAAAAAGAGCGGGAAAAGCGGAATAGCGAGCGGGATTGGGAAAGCGAGCAGGAACGGTAGAGCAAGCGGGGAAGGTAACTGGAGCGAGAGAAAAACGATAGAAGAACCTCTAAGAACCCCGGGCAACAACGCCTGTTTACCCCGCTAGTAATTTATATAATTGTCATCTAAAATGAGTATAATAGTATAATTGCTTGTGTCCAGAAGCCTTTTATTTATTACAAATTCCCACGAAAAAGCAAATTTTCATCATTATCATCACTTACCCCAATTTCACCATCATCATCATCAACATCGCCATCATCACTATTACTAATTTCATCACTATTGCTATAATCGTCATCTTTGTTGCTACAACAATGATAGAATAGCTATTAATAATTTATAGAAGATCTACCATGATTCATGGTCCATGACACGTGTAGTTCTATATATCTAGATATCTAGAACTACATGCATAACCATAACCACAGCAAATTTTTAGAAAACAGAGGTTTGTTTTTGAAAATATTATGTTATTAGTTATTATCTTTCAATTTTCCTAAAATTTGGGAATACTTTCAGATATAATTGATCTTGACTGTCCCTGATCCAAAAGCAGGAGACTGGATTCGCAAGTACACTCCAAGAAGTTCATTTGTCATTTGGTATTCTTATTATAACAAAGTTACTTAAAATAGAACTTGAGCGAAGAAAAAGACAAGTTTTCGGATCTGAAAAAACAACATCATCATCATCATTGTCGCCGTCGTCATCATCATCATAATCATCACCACCAGAAGCCAGAGTATAATAACAACAGCCAGAAATTGAAAAGGCAGACAAAAAAAATAAACGTCTGTAGTACAAAAAGGTGAACAAATGAGACTACGTTTTCAGTTTTCTACGGTCAAATCGTTCATTATTATAAGATGATCCAAGCGGAAGAATAAGTAAGATATACAGGCATATATAGAACGAGTGTGTGTGTGTGTGTGTGTGTGTGTGTGTGTGTGTGTGTGTGAGATAGAGAGAGATATGGGTGGGTGGAAGACAGACAGATAGGAGACCGTCGTGACGACCTAATGCAACCCAGATCCATTTAATTCATTTCACAGCAGACTCACAATTCAATTTCTGCCCAGCTTTTGTACAACATCATATTATCGCGCACAACTTTACTTTACTTTTATTTAACCTGGACAGCAATGCATCCACCATATCAATAAAAACATCAACGAAAGTATAAAAGATGATTTGACTATACACAAGTCCATGAAAATAAAACATGCAGTAATTGTAGTGGCCTCTCACAAGAAAGGATGTTATCAATTCCCAGAAATAGACTCTTTTTTTTAAATTGTAGAAATATGCGGCTGAAAGAAAGAGTTAACAAAAGATTCATGCCTTTAAAGAATGTGCACCGACATGGCCTAAAAACGATATTTTTTTCTGAACAATAACCACTCACTGACTGAATATTAGATAGATATAAATATATATTTCGTATTTTTCCACGACAACGAGCCATTCTGCCATAAAAGAGAGAACATGATGATATATCGTAGTGTGGTAGCACAGCAGTATTCAAAAATATCCTTGTTTTTTCACTCTGCTGCCATGCTCTGGTGCGTGTAACAAACGAGCTAAATATAGATCAGAGAAATAACCTTTGGAAAGAATGACCTTATTTGCTGATTGGTGGAATAAAAAAATAGAAAAACAACGATATCGTCATCATCACAATATGACATCATAATCTAAAAATATAAAGTTCATGACATTATCAGACCGTTGAACTCTGTCTACGTCTTCACATTAACTGCTTTATGTATGACCAGGGTTAATTATATGTAGAATGTCATGAATAGACACATGACATGCGATTCAATGGAGGTTAACTAGCAAGAGGGGCATCGAGTACAGTAGAATTGCAAAACAAATAATGTGACAAGTCAACATTTGAAAGTTATTATGGTGAAATAGGTCCAATAAGTTGTTTGTAGTAACAATCAACGGTTAGTCACCTATTAAAGCTTTGTCATTGGAAGTGAAAAGAGTAAGAAAAATATGAAACATCATTATTATTATTAAACAGTTAATAGGTTAATAAGGCACCATGTGTCAATCACCCTACATTAAGTATTAATGACAAAATGCAGTTTTTATTTCTATTTCTATCTATATTTTCCTCCTTCTCTCTCTCTCTCTCTCTCTCTCTCTCTCTCTCTCTCTCTCTCTCTCTCTCTCTCTCTCTCCTGCACACATACATATATATATATACTATATTGTACTTTATTTAGACAAATCTCCTAAGAGATTTAAAAAGATTGAAATTATAATTCACTTTCCATGAAAATCTCTTTAAGCTCGTGAAGTTCAAAACAAGTAAAGAAATATAATTAAAAGCGATTGAGGTAATTCAATAGTTCTTTTTTCTCATGTTTGCTTCGAAATAAAGCATATAAACTAGTAAGTATGGTTACCAACCAGAATGTAACAAATCAGTTTTATGAGGAGACGACGACGACGACGAAGATAATGATGACGATGACTATTATTGGGTAAAATTTCAGTAACAAATAAACAAACTGAGTTTTTCTTTTATTGGAAATTTGATGTAGAGGAGGCAATTGTTCATATTAATTCAGTTCAAACAGTGTGCCTGAACCACACAATAAAAGTAAAACAAAGAGACAGGCAGGAAAGCAGACAGACAGACAGACAGGTAGTGAGGCAGGCAAAGGGATGGACACGAAGAACAGCAGTGGAAGCAGTGAGACTGACAGGAAGAGAGAGGCAGACAGACTAGAAAGCAAGAACTTCTTATTAAACTTTGCAATGAATCAATTACTCGAAAGCTAAAGAAAAGTAGAAAAGCATTCGGCGGGCGGGGGGGGACATTGAGATGTAGTGAGACTAACTAAAGAATTTTATAAAAAATAGATTTTATATGCGTATGTAATAAAAAAAAATTATTTATTTACATGAATCGATTCCTGAAAATCAAGAATTTCAAGCATTCCTGGAATGATTCTAAATAAATGCAAGCTCAATGTCAATTGAGTAGCATACCAAATTTTATAAGTAAAAAATTACCTGTAGAAATGAAAACTTATTGAAAATACTATTCTAATAGAAATTAGAAATTCAAGAAAAACATTATAAAACCACGAAACTCAAGTAAAACATTTTAAAACTCCATGTCTAATTAAAGAAAGTTTAAGATATATAGCCATTTATTTATTTGGAGGGAAATTTATTTATTTATTCATTTATTTATTTATAACTTTTACGCACATAGACACAAAGACTAACACACACAAACGCAGACATCAGCAGCATCAAGGTTTTGCCCTGGTAGGTGGGTGGCAAGTCTGAGAACGTTTATTGATCTTCACTTTCCAACCCTGGCTCTCTCCTTTTTTCTCCTACTCTTTCCCTCTCTTACTTACTGTCTATCTCTCCATCCATTGATTAAACGTGTGGAATACGTTCATCTTAAGGACAAGTTGACATTGGACTTTAGATGCTCGCTAAGTTAGGGCTGGGAAGGACATCAACCGATCACAGTTGTAAAAGTCAACAAATAATTTCACATTAGAATAATATAATATACATGACAACATGTAATATATTAGGAATATTCCCCAATTGACTCTCGGTGTTGTGTGAAAATTTCATTACGATAGGATGAATGGTGTAGCCAGTGGCGTACCTAGGGTAAACGGCGCCTATGGCAAACACCGATCTTGCGCCCCTCTCCGACAATAAGTTTTTTTTTTTTTTTTTTTAACATTTATTGAGCACGAAACAAAACAATTAAGTACAACAGTGAAGTTATAAATGAGGAGAAAAAAAAAATCAAGTGCTCAAAAGGTTCATCCAAAGGGAATTACTTCCCGCTAACTGGACGACCTATAAACGAAAATTCAGATTTAATTACGAACCGAACCGAGACAGAGAAATAAAAGTTAACATAAGTGTATAGGAGTAAACATAAGTATATATAAGTTAACATATTTGTATCGAAGTTAACATAAGTATATAGATATTGAATTTATGAATCTAGCTGTAATATGTAAGACTTCAATGATTTTTTAAATAGCGAAATGCTTTTCAATGAGGAAATTGTTATCGGAATACTTGAATACAACGCGGACCAAAACACTTTACTAACGTTTTTTCTAAAAAAAAAAAACTACTCTAGAATTGGGCAAAAAAGTCACACAAGTTAAATCTATTAACACTTTATTACAAATTTATCTTTCTTGCTTTAGCTGCCGCAAATTGTTTAATTATATTATCAAAGTCAATTTCTTCGGGCCTTTCTAAGTAAAGCAAGATCACATAATCGACTTTGGCCCATCAAGGCTCTCAAATATAAAAGTATCAATTTTAATTTGCTAACTCGGACCTATTTACAGAACAACCATTAATAACTACCTACCCACTACCCACACTCCTAAGGACGATGGCCTACAGGCAAATGCCTACCGCTATGCCACCAGCCACCAGCAAACCCAATCAGTAAGACACAGTTAAGTATTTTTTATAACCAACTGACCTCATCGGACATTAGAGTAGCAATGGAGCGGCCTATCTCATGGTACTTCTTCTGATTACCCATCGGTCCCAACAGACAAAATATGAATCTGAATGATTCATAGTCAAATAAAACAAACTTTTCATAAATAAAAATTCAACAGAACTATAAAATAGCCTTATTAATTATTAAAAGTAGCTTCAAAAGTATAAAATATCCTTTAAAAATGAATAATTTATTCAACAAGAACTTGTTCTATGATATTTGATTGTGCAAAATTCAAAAATCATTCTGCTACTTTCAACCTTCAACTGGTGACTGCATGGACAGATTTTTATTAATTTTACTTCATCGTTGCTATTACTATATTGGAGACCAGATTCTATGGAAACAGTACACCAACATCGAATAAACAACCAACCTCGTGGGCACGGCCACTTCCGTGATGTCCCCCAGTATGACAGCCTTCTGCAGTCTGATGAACGCAACGAAGGGGGTGGTAAGGAAGTCCACCTCGCCAACCAAAATGTTCGAGGCTTCTGCCCCAGCAGGAATCTTCTTGAGGAAGTGTTGGTTGAACTGGTCAAGACAATGAATATTTATTCGGAGTTTTAGTATTCGAGAAAAATAACTTTTTATATAAATATATATTTATTGTAAACATACTTTCAGGCTGCCTTAACTAAATTTGAGGATAAACAATCTGGAAACAGAAACCAAATAAGTAATGCAAAAAAGCACCACGATTCACAGTTAGCACTAGTAGGAAAACAGATAACAGCTGGGTGAAATAAACCATATAGAAACCGAAACTAACTGAATGATTATTAGCAGGTTAAAATCACAAACACAAACAAGGATGTGAGAGGAAAAGTGAATCAAATAACTTTAATAGTAATTATCATATTATGTGAGATGTTCTCATTAATAAATAAGATAATAAATAAGGAATTATATTATGTGAGATGTTCTCATTAATAAATAAGAAAATAAATAAGAAAATATCATATTATGTGAGATGTTCTCATTAATAAATAAGATAATAAATAAGGAATTATATTATGTGAGATGTTCTCATTAATAAATAAAAACCTTAATAAAATTAATGTGATTTTATTATTAATTATGACAATCACACTGCTCTGATGACTTCTTTAATGTGTTCATTTATATATAGCAATAATAACCAACTGAAAACGAAGATTTAAAAAAATATCTTTAAATTCCAATTGGACTAACTTTATTAATATTTATTAATATCTTCTTCAAAAACTCTCGTCTTAAAACGTGTAATTATTTTGATTTTTAACTTGAACCTACAAAAATTACATGCAAATCGAGCAAATGAAAGCAAGAAATGAAAACAAAAGAGAACATCAACTGAAGCTTGACTAGGAGTACAACAGAAACAGAACAGCAAAACAACAACTTAACAACAATACCATAATGATGACACAACAACAACATCAACAAGAAAACAAAAACTCTTCAACAAATGTCCAACAACAGCAACAGCGAGACCTTGTTCATTATGATTACTTCGTGGAATTGAACGCAATGCTGCTGCTGATGATGATGAAGAAGAAGGAAGAAAAAAATAATTACGTAATTAGTAGCCCCTGCTGCTATAAATAGAATTTCTAAAATTAGAAATTAGAAATTCTTAAAAGCAAAAAATATCTGCCAACTATCCATCGATGGAAAAAGTAGGTAAATTAAAAATTTGTTTTTATAAAAAAAATTCTACAAGAGTTAGGAAAATAAGCTGCAATAAAATGTCATTATGATGGAGACGATGCTGATGAGGATCAGTAATAACCGATGATGATGATGATCAATAATGACTGATGACGATGATGATGATAATGATGATGAGGTCAATGAGTGATGACAATGAGATCAATGAGTGATGACAATGATGATGGTCACTGATGATGTTGATGAAGATCAATAATGACTGATGTTGATGATGATGAGGAGGAACAACAATGACTGATGACGATAAGGATGATGATGATGATAATGATGATGATGGTAATGATGATGAGGATCAATAATGACTAATGATGGTCACTGATGATGATGATGTTCAATAACGACTGATGATGATGATGAAGTTCAATAACGACTCGTGATGATTATAAATGACAGATCATGATAGTAATAATGATGGCGATGAATGAGTACTAAATTAAGATTTCATGCCATACTTAAAACATGCCAATATAAGTTCTGCACAGAACCCTACTTCTTTCTAGAAAGAACTTCATGCTGTTAAGAAACAACTACCAACTACACGCAACTATATAATTAATAGAATATAATTCACTACATCTCACAATACATAGGCGATAGACAGGTGTAAATAACCATGCAGTGACCTGGTTATCACATGCGGACAAATCAATCACATCTTGATCACGTGATGATTATACTAATAATCATCATCAGTCCACATCGTGAGATAATAATCAAATCAAATCTTAAATTATAATAATAACAATGTAACAACAACAACAACAGCAACAATAATAATAATTATGAACATTCGAGAAACAACACATGACATGACATCAAGTGACATCAACAATGTAATTATTATATCAACCACGTGTATAATTTAATTAAAAATTATTTTATTACGGTGATTTCTGTTCAATACGGGGAAAATAAATAATAAAGACTTTTAATGCACAGGTTCACTCACATAAGCAGCAACTTAACCGATAAAACATCATCATCATCATCATCATCATCATCACCAGCATCATTATCATCATCATCATCTCACCTTGTGGCCGCTGTTGCCATCTTCGCCGGCGAGATCAGAGGAGGAGCCGAGTCTTTTGGGCGAGGAGACGGTGTGGGGGAGGTGAGAACCGTTTGTAACTGAACCTTGAACGAAAGAAGAAATATGGTTAACCATTGGTAGATGTCTGGTGGTAAGCTAGCTAGCAACTAGTAGTTGATGTTTAGCCAATTAAGTGCAACTTTAACGTTTTGTTAGCTTCTTAGAGAAGTAATAAAGAAAGGATGCTAATGAACAAGTTAAAGATATTGTTATTTGTGCTGTCTGGTGATTTGTGTTGTCTGGAATCTAATGAACAGTGCAATAAACTATCTTAATTAATTTAATGAAACAATCAAAACAGGCCACGTCACAAATGTGCTAATTCGTAATTAGCAACTTAAAAAAGATAAAACACATCATTCAAAACACAACAAATTTCTATACAAAAAAAAGATGACAACATCACAAAGAAGACATTTATTATAATGCTGTGTAAATGTGCACAAAAACCTCCACAGAAGAGTATATACACTACAGTACTACAGTGATATGAACACATTCTTTAACAAATATACACCACTTGGCCACCTCAGTACTACTACACTACGACATTATTATTATACGACGACATGTCCAATCCAGATGTCAAGTCTTCCTACTTCTACTATATTACAATAACATGTCAGCAAACCACATTTCAAGTATCTTCCTACTTCTACTATATTACAATTACAATAACAGAAAAACTGGCATTCATTCAGTTGCCATTCAAATTTATTTGTCATTCAACAGTAAAAAGTATAAAGTTCAAACTCCAGACTTAACTCAATGTGGGAGACCCAACATCAACAGAGATATGTTTTTTATGGGCCATATTCCCATACTGGATGAAAGTTCAATGAACCCATTGAGGCAAGCAGGCATGCAGGCAGTGGGATGACAAACCGTATAGCAACACTACCACTTTACTAATATTATTATTAAGCACTACCACTGTAATAGCAAACAGCAGTACTACAAAAGGTAGTAATACTACAACAGTTAGTAATCATACACCAGGCAGCAACACTACAACTACTACAACAGGCAGCAACACTACAACTACTACAACAGGCAGCAACACTACAACTACCACAACAGGCAGCAACGTTTTAAGTTTGAGCTGTAAAGATAAAAATGACTAATCAAACTGTTTATGATTAAACTAGAGATATCCCGTCAAAAATGACGAATTTTTTGAAAATTTCATTATTTATTATTTTACGATTGCAGCGCCACTTTTACTTATCTTTAGGGCTGACAGTGTACAATTGCGAAATAACTTTTAATATTAAATAAATTATTATTTAAAAATATTTACCTTACTTAAATTATAAAAATATGTATCTATATAATTATTTATTAATGTTATATATTAATTAATTGACCATAGATAGCAGATCGTCACACAAAAACGTCTTACACAGACATGGGCTATTATATATATTAATTCATCATAACAAAGTAAAACACACACACACGCACAAGCAAACTTTATTATTAATAATAGTTGAAGTTATATATTTATAATTTATATAAGACCAAATAGTTATGTAACTGTTTACACATTGTCTTTGAAAAGAGAAAAATTCCGGGTTCATGAGGTGCAAATCAATCAAGTTTGAAGAGCAAATAAAAGAAGGCCAGATTAATATGATTATTAAACAAAAAATAAAATAAAATAAAATCACAATTATTTTAGTCATGCCAGGTTGTAGTTAGTGTTGAATGGATAACAACGAAATAAACTTCAAAATTAAACAAATAAAGGATGACTAACATCTTTATAACTTGAAGACATTTTAAAGACATTTTAAAGTTGATAGTTGATATCATGCAAACACCTTGAAGAGAGATAGATTCAGAAGTAGATGGAAATGAAGAGAGAATAAACAAAGAGAGGAGAGAGATCATTAATAAGAGTCAGTGTGCTCCAAACAGAGCAACAACCTCATCAAATAAACAAACATTTTTTTTTAATATGTAGAAAAAATAGAAAAAAATTTAAGATAATAAGATGATGTCAAAACTTAAAATATTAACAACCAAAGTATAAATAATAATAAGAATCACAATAATAAAAATAACCATAGAAACCACACGACTAATTAACATATTATAATTATGTCTGATCTGATTGGATATGATTGTATTTACATACACATATCTATCATCTCACCGAGGTTATCACCTAATTGTTTTTCTCCAGATGAAAAAACAGCCTGGCTTTCTGGAAATTAAAAGCAATTAGGAAGAAATAAAAAATGTTTACTGAAGCATAAAAAAGCAATATATCAACCACGTTAATGAAGCAGGCAACCAGAACAGACTAAGTCCCAGTTAAAAATACATTTCAGTACATTTTTGGTTAAAAATGCATTTCCAGGTAAAAACTGCTTTACGGTAAAAATGCTGGTAAAAATGCTTTGTTGAAGAATTTCAGTCAACGTATCAATCAACCAAGCAGAAAACATATCAATCAACTGCATGAAATTTTCAGCCAGG
Organism: Erpobdella octoculata; assembly: GCA_963978895.1. Classification (NCBI taxonomy): domain Eukaryota; kingdom Metazoa; phylum Annelida; class Clitellata; order Hirudinida; family Erpobdellidae; genus Erpobdella; species Erpobdella octoculata. The sequence continues at coordinate 8,635,706 of OZ022239.1, forward strand.
CAACCAACCGATAGATATACATAAGTAATCCATACCTTTTCTGTCCAGATTCTTGGAGGACATCTTTCTTCCAATATCAGCCAGTGATCTAATGACCGGTAGTCCAATACCTCCTTCCTTGCGTTGATGCTGATGTCTGTGTCTCATTAAAAGTACCTCTTGAACTTTCTCTCTCTGATCTTGTGTCAGCTGACCACTGGCTACTGCTCCATCCAACAAGATATCTACCATTTGTTTTAAATAACAAATTATGATCTACCATTTGTTGTAAATAACAAATTATGATCTACCATTTGTTTTAAATAACAAATTATAATGTACCATTTGTTTTAAATACAAATTATGATCTACCATTTGTTTTAAATAACAAATTATAATATACCATTTGTTTCAAATAACAAATAATAATCTACCAGCTGTTTTAAATAACAAATTATGCCATAAGAAATAACATTACATTAAACAAAAAAATTTTTATATGAGGAAAATAAAATAGAATAAACTTAACATAACATCATTATCATCAGTGCCTAACAGGGATTATTTTGTTAACATAAATAGAAATTAAAACTATATTTAATATATTTATTCATTTTTGTTAACTGTAACTAAAATAAAAACTAAAAACTAAAATTGATATTCATAATGAAACAGAAATAGAAACCAAAATTATTTACCTAAAACGAAACCAAAATAGAAACGAAAATTAACTTAAAATTAAAAATATTGCAATTTCAATTAGTGAAATTTTGCCTCTATTCTAATTTTTGTTACATGCTTTTATATCTGCACTGGTTTTGTCCTTTCGAGTTCTATTCTGGGTTACGTTGTTTCGTCTTTTACCATTTGCTTTGTGGACCTTATGTGGAGAACACTTTTTCCTCATGTGGTTTAATGATTGGAGGCCAGAGAAATAGACGTGGAACGTGGAAATGCGAGTTTTTTTTAAGTTTAATAACAAATTTTTAAATGACAAATTGGGTTTTTTGATTGAAGAAATAAAGTTAAAAACTCATGCAAAGGCAAGTTTTTTAAATTGAATAGAGATGAGACTATTTTCTTGGTAGAAATAAGCGCATAAAAACTAAAATCAAAACCACAACTAAAATTATTATTAATTATTAACGGAAATCAAAACTTAAACTATAATTATTAAAAATTAAAACTGTAATAATAATTCCTTGATTCAAAACGAAACTGAAACTAAAATTATATTTGAAACTAATTAATTCATGGTGGATAACCATGGTTTTTCTAGTAATATTTAAACACTCATGCTTGGCATGTGACATCAATATTTTTCTCATTATACTTTCAGCATAACCTTGACTGGTTGTAACTTAAAGGCAAACATGTCAATAAATAAATAATAATACTCTTCATTTTCATAATCCTTTTCATAATCCATAATCGAATTACAGGATCTCATAAGGATGCAAAAACTTTGCAAGATGATACTTAAGGCCTGTGAAAACTATTAAAAATTTGCTGATGAAACCACCTAATTTTTTTTATTACAAACCATAAGCACAGGCAATTTCTTTCTTATTTACTTCCATATTACATTTACAGACGTAAACAAACAAGAGAAAGAACACAGAAGAGAAAATTATTTCAAATTTCTAATGTATACCAACTTCCAAATCATTTTTTTGTTCAATAAAAAGAGCCAGCCACAATAATTCTTTAGCTTCAAGAGATATGATCAGTTAATGAGAAACAAATCCCTCAATCGCGTGATAAAATTTTGTACTTAAAAAGTACCTGTTATTTGAGTGACACTGGTGGCATCCATGTCCAATAAGATGCTCCCCATCTGCAGTCCTTTTCTTAGTTCAAACAGGGAGTGCAGAGATAGAGTGGCCACATGGGGTTTAGACCATCTGTCTCCCCCTTCTTCTACATCCTCTTCGAATTTGATCCACCTTTTCAAAATAATGATATGGAAATCATTGTACGATAATACAGGTGAAAAGGTTTCTTAGTATCATTGAAGTTGTTCACACTGATAAAATAATTTACTTATCGTATATATGAATTGCTTCAGTGATAATAAATAACAAAAATGATTGATTAAAAGATAAGTCTTGTGAGAAATTTATAGCCAGCATTGTTGGTATGAAATAGACCTATGTAAGGTATGAAATAGACTTATGTAACGTGGTGGGTGGAGGGATATTGCAATGCTTTTTTGATTTCTTTGAATGTCACTGAAAGAATCTATACATATAACTAACACAATTATTTAAAAATTATCAATTTTTATTAAAAGACTCTTATAAATAGAAGAAGATATAAAGAAATTATTTATAATGATTAGACACATCATCAATTATAACAGAAATATAGAGCTCACAATAGAAGAACAAGAAATCATATTACAAATTTAATATAACATCATGTGATGCACATGATTTTTTAGTTTAATCTCAAACATGAAAAAACTAAAATGATGAAATTTACAAAACTTACTTGGATAATCAATTTTTGAACAACACAATAAGTAAATGAAAAACTTTCTTGCACTTCAAACCATAAAACATAAACACACACGCATACAAACACAACATGAATGTAAGTTCAGATTATAACATAAATAAAATAAAAGAGAAATACACATCACATGCACATGGGGACAACAACTTTTCTTTACATTTACATATATAACTCTAATTGTTTACATTCGATGTAAGTGTGTATGTTTGGTTTTATGTATTCTTCATTGATAACTGAATTAACAGATTCAAACTCACTAGCATTAATTAACATGTACTTTTATAAAACAAACATTTGTTAATATTACTTATTACAAACGAAAGATAAAACAGACAGCATGATGAGAATTCAATCACAGTTAATTGTGTGTAGCATATCATTTCTCAATGTCAACCAAAATTAATGCTTGGGCTACATGGTTAGAATATAAAACCGGTAAAATCACACATACTTGTGATTTTGTTGTGAATCATGCATCAGAAAAAAGTGGAATTATAAACATGAGAGAAACCATATAAAAGAAGAAATGAAGGAAATATAAAGAAAAATAATAATTTTTAAAAAAAAGTTTAGCCGACACTGACACTGACACACCACACATTCAGAACACATTCATGACAATTCAATCAGCCTTCTGATTCATGCTTATGCAAAACAGATGAGAGGCCAAGAGGATCGCAGCATGGTATGGTTGATGGTAGCCTTGTAGTAGCTGCTTAATCAGTCAGTCAGTTGTGTCAACGACTAGCCATTATTCTGCTCATCATCATCATCATCATCACCATATTAACCACTAATATCCCCCTGCAGATTAAGAAAATACAACATCTAATTTGATGAACATAAACATGTCTAACATTTAGGATAGGAATTTAATCTCTGAGTAAGAATTTAATTCTTATTCAATAAATCACCTGCTAGGAGAGATATGATGATCATAAGTAGAAGATATGATGATCATAAGTAGAAGATATGATCACAAATAAAAGATATGATCACAAATATAAGATGTGATCACAAATAGAAAGTATGATCGCAAATAGAAATTATGATCACAAATAGAGGATATGATCACAAATAGAAGATAAGATCAAAAATAGAAGCTATGATCACAAATATGATTACAAATAGAATATGTGATCACAAATACAAATAAATATTATCACAAATGTATTTTTGCACTTTCTTAAAAATTTCTCAGAGCATGTGGCAGTAGCATAAAAAACTGTAAAAAAAAAAGACTGGGAAGTTGAAAATAAAAAGTAAAAATAATAACTAAAAATAAACATGTTAGAAAATTAGAATTTAGTCAGCATTTGCAATAAAGTTTAAATTGTTTTAGAAGTTTTTGTAAAACAGGAAGACTAAGGTCCCTTGAAGAGTCAGTGAGTTGAGTAGGTATATTGTTCCAAACAAAATTGTCACGGTTGTCTCCATCGTCGATTGTAATTTCTTTTGTGAATAACTTTATTGCGCGGACAAGGTTGAGAGCGCGATGAAAAACGCCGACTAGAGAGGTAGCGTCGGTTCGCTTATTAATCAAACTTGCTCGTTTTTAGATAAGATAAGATAAGATAACGTTTATTATAGTGGTTTAGAAGACTTTACGCCTATAGACAACCACTTCGAATTAAAAATAATAATAAATAGAATAAAATAAAATAAATGATAATAATAGATAAATAAACTAATAAAAAATAAATAATTGCATAAAAAATCAGTATCCATGCCTGGATAGCGCTACTTTAAAAGATGTGGTAGTCTCAGATGCTACAGTGTCATCGTCCAAGTCATTCCATATGTTTATCACTCTAGAACTAAAAAAAGCCTTTTTTAAAGTCTTTTCTTGTTTTTTAAAAAGCTTGAATCTATGTCCCCTAGTGCTTTGAATCGGTGGTTGTTCGAAAAACATTGCTGGTGTTAAATCCTCTTTTCCTGTTATTATCTTGTAGGCTTCGATCAAGTCACCCCTACTTCTCCTTTTCTCTAGAGTTGTTAAGCCGCATTGTTTTAATCTTTCTTCGTAAGGTAACTGGCTTAAATGCTTAATCAACTTTGTAGCCCTCCTTTGTACCTTCTCCAACACTACGATGTCCTTTTTTAAAACAGGGCTCCAAGCTTGTACACAATATTCTAGATGTGGTCTTACCAAACATTTGTATAGTCTGATAATTATTTCCTGGTTTCGACTTATTATTGTTCTCTTGACCAATCCTAAAATCTTATTGGCTCGCTTTGCTGCTTCCGCACACTGTCTTGATGGTTTGCCGCTATTGTGTACTACAACTCCCAGATCTCTTTCCTCTTCAGATGTCTTCAACAATATTCCTCCCATCTCATACTGAAACTCTTGATTTCTCTTACCCATGTGCATCACTGAGCATTTATCTACGTTGAACATCATTTGCCAGTCTAGGGACCATTGGTATATTTTTTCAAGATCTTTTCTTAAAATGTCGGCATCCAGCTCACACTCTACTTTCATGGATAACTTTGTGTCATCAGCAAATTTCGAGACCTTTGAACAAGTCGCTAAATCAAGGTCGTTAATGAACAGAACAAATAGTAATGGTCCCAAAACGGATCCTTGCGGTACACCACTTTTTATGCTTTTCCACTCCGAGTATTTCCCTTTAATTCCCACTTTTTGTCTTCTGTCAGCTAGCCATTCTTTGATCCATCCTCGAATATTACCTCCTATTCCAGCCGCTTCTATTTTTCTCATCAACCGTGTATGTGGTACTTTGTCGAAGGCTTTGGCAAAATCCAGATAGACTATGTCTACAGGGGATCCTTTATCTAAGTGGGTATAAACATTTTCAAAACAATCTAGCAAATTTGTTAGACATGATCGCCTTTGTACGAATCCATGTTGGCTGTTTATCAAAATGTTGTGGTGTCTAATGTGATTCATTAATTCGAGCTGAATGATTTTTTCCATGACTTTGCAAATAATACATGTGAGACTTACTGGACGATAGTTACTTGTGCTTTTAGTTCTAGCGTCTTTCCTATTAAGTTTTTGATAATAATTTTTAGTACGTTGTATAGATATTGTGTAGTCCTTTATTTGTACCTAATTTTATCGATTTCGGATGAGTATTAAATAAGTTGTAGCGTGAAATCTATATATATAAAAGAACATGTCCTGACTGACTGACAGATGACTGACTGATAATCAACGCCGAGCTCAAACGCCTTATCCTAGGAACGTGAAATTTGGAACTTATATTACTTTTATAGCGTAAACATCCGCTAAGAAAGGATTTTTGAAAATTTTGCTCCTGAGGGAAAAAAACCGGAAAACAAACTATTTTCTAAACATTTTTTCTTAAAATTTTTTCTGAAATTTGGTATATAGATTTTTTTTGAAAAATAAAAAGATACATGTTTCACCAATTTTTTGAAAATTCGGTTTCCCGGACCTCAAATGTGGGTTGGAAAATTGGGTTATTTGGTTTTTAAAGTAGCTTCTACTCAAAAACTGTTAATGCTACAGGAGTAAAAATTAGTATTTAGTTTCTACTCCAAAAATAATGAAATACGTGTTTTAGCATTTTTTGAAAATTTGGTTTCCAGGACTTCAAATGTTGGGTGGAAAATAGGGCTATTTGTCTTTTATAGTAACTGCTACTCAAAAACAGTAAATACCACAGATGTAAAAATTGTTATTTAGTTTCTTTTCTAAAAATAAAGATATACGTGTTTCACCATTTTTCACAAATTTGGTTTCCCGGACCTCAAATGTGGGTTGGAAAATTGGGTTGTTTGGTTTTTAAAGTAGCTGCTACTCAAAAACTGTGAATGCTACAGGAGTAAAAATTAGTATTTAGTTTCTACTCCAAAAATAATGAAATACGTGTTTTAGCATTTTTTGAAAATTTGGTTTCCAGTACTTCAAATGTGGGGTGGAAAATAGGGTTATTTGTTTTTTAAAGTTACTTCTACTCAAAAACTCTGAATACCACAGATGTAAAAATTAGTATTTAGTTTCTATTCTAAAAATAAAGATATACGTGTTTCACCATTTTTTTACAAATTTGGTTATAAGACCTTAAATGTGGGGTGGACAATAGGATTACTTGGTTTTTAAAGTTGCTGCTACTCAAAAACTGTGAATGCTACAAAAGTAAAAATTAGTATTTAGTTTCTACTCTAAAAATAATGATATACGTGTTTCACCATTTTTTGAAATTTTGGTTTTCAGAACCTCAAATGTGGGGTGGAAAAAAGGTTTCTTTGGTTTTTAAAGTAACTGCTACTCAAAAACTGTGAATGCTACAGATGTCAAAATTAGTATTTAGTATATACTCAAAAAATAATGATATAAGTGTTTCAACATTTTTTAACAATTTACTTTCCAGGACCTCAAATGTGGGGTGGAAATAAGGGTTATTTGATTTTAAAATAACTGCTACTCAAAAACTGTAAGTGCTACAAATGTAAAAATTAGTATTTTGAAGTTTTGTGCCGGTTAAAAGTAGCTAAGTCCAGTTTATCACCGGCCGGGTCAAGCCTTTATTTTAGAGTCTTCACACGGGCCAGGCCAAACCTTAAATCAAGGTGGGACGGGCCGAGATTTTTCACCAAGTATATAGATGTTTTAGTGATTTTAGGGTTTTATTTGGGCCGGGCTAAACCTGAAGTCAAGGTGGGACGGGCTGAAGTTTTTCATCAAGTATATAGAACTTCTAGGCCTGTAAAAAGGGGCCGGGCCTAATTCAGACGGGCTGTGCCGGGCCAGGAGTTCGGGTTTTTAAAACGGGCTGGGCTAAGTTGTCGACGGGCCTAGCCGAGACCTAAACAATTGATCTCTACTATGGATGCACTGTTCAAACTCTCTAATTTCATGCGAGCGAAGCCGCTACGGGCACTGCTAGTGTAACATATTTTAAGCACACTTTCTTGTAAATTTGTTGAGTGCTGACGTAAGCGCTTTCGTTCTGCGTTGTGATTGGCTCGTTGGGTTAGTGCCTACTGATCCCAGGACAACTGATCCCAGTACAACTGATCCCAGGACAACTGATCCCAGTACAACTGATCCCACGGACAACTGATCCCACGGACAACTGATCCCATGGACAACTGATCCCATAGACAACTGATCCCATAGACATAAGCAACTCATTTTTTAACTCATTTTTTGACGACAATGGTGGTGATGATGCTTACGTAGCCAGCTTACTATGGCTGGCTGCATACGACAACGGTGGTGGTGATAATGATACTGGCTACTTCAATTAGTAAACGGAGAAATAATATTTAGTATAAGCGCACGAGGGCACAATACACAGTCGAAATGAAATTGACAAGTTCGTATTACTTTTCATCGTTTCACTCCTTTCCATACATACATACATACATACATACATACATACATACATACATACATACATAAATACATACATTCATACATACATACATACATACATACATACATACATACATACATACATACATACATACATACATACACATACATTCGTACATACAAACAGAAATCGGAAATTATGTATGTTAATATCAGTTTATTGATTGCAGAAACAGTGAAATATAAAATGATGCAGATATGGGATCAGTTGTCTATGGGATCAGTTGTCCGTGGGATCAGTTGTCCCGGGATCAGTTGTCCTGGGATCAGTTGTCCTGGGATCAGTAGTCCTGGGATCAGTAGTCCTGGGATCAGTTGCGATGATCCCATCGTCGCTAATGTAAAACTTTTTAGTATATCAAATTATAAAACGAATTATCTGTTTGGAAAAGGAGTTTAGTTTAATATTATTACTTCGTTGCGGTGATTTTGATGTATATTGCCTTTGTAAACTTTTGTGTGTCAAACGGTCACGTGGGGCTAGTCAAACGGTCACGTGGGGTTAGTCAAACGGTCACGTGGAATTCAGGCTGCATTCGGATTGGTGGTTTTTGTGGATTGAAATTGACACGTGTGCTAGGCTATATAAGGAAATTTTGCGTTTGGAATTTTAGTTTTCTTCTTCGTGCGATTTTGAGAGGTGAAGCTCTGTCCGATTAGTGTCGTTTGTGTTATATTAATAAACTTTAAACCTTGTTTAGTCTCGAATCAGTTGTTTCGTCGTCAGGCATCAATACCCGAGCAGAATCTCGTCACATTTGGTGTCAGAAGTGGGATCGGGTCATCGTTTTGTTCAAAACTGTTGCGAATCGTGTCGATAATTAGTGAACGATATTCACCGAACCGAATATTTTAGTTAACAATATTCGACGAACCGAATATTATAGTGAACGATATTGAACGAACCGATTATTTTATCAAACGAACCGAACATTTTATTCGAAGAACTGAATATTAAGAACGAATCGAACATTTTGAATAAACGTTGAAGCTAGACACGACTAGTTACGTTAACATGGACAAATTTGATGCAGAGAAACAAGCTGAAATAAAAAGAATTCCGACTGAACGTCTGATTATCAAACTCAAGGCAGCAGGAAAATCTGAAGAAGAAGTAGAAAAACTGACAAGACCACAATTATTAAATTTATGGGCCGAAATGTTATCAAAATGAAAAATTGAAGCAGAATCGCGTAGTGTCACTCCAACCGAAGAATTTATGACAGAAGCATCAAAGTTTGATCAATGGAGGATTTCACAAGAGCTGAAGATAAGAGAACAAGAATTACTTCGTTTGCAAAAGAAAGACGAAGAAGAACTCGAAAGACTACGAAAGAAAGACGAAGAAGAACTCGAAAGACTACGAAAGAAAGACGAAGAAGAACTAAGACTCAAAGAAGAAGAACTCGAAAGACTACGAAAGAAAGACGAAGTAGAACTTGAAAGACTACGAAAGAAAGACGAAGAAGAACTCGAAAGACAACGAAGGAAAGATGAAGAGTTAAAATTTAAAGAACAAGAACTGAGAATTAGAGAATTAGAACTATCAAGATGGCAACAGAAGACTGAAGAAGATGGACATTTCCGTGAAAAGGAGTTAGAATTACAAGAAGAGAATGTACTGCTTCGACAAAAGAGAGATGAAACTAGAGCTGCTGAAAAGGACTCGTTAGTATTCAAAATTAAGATGTATGGTGATGCAATGAAAAATGTAATGAGGAAATTGCCTGATGATCCGAGTGAGATTCCGAGTTTCTTCGAACATTTAGAAAATTGTTTTGTTATATATGAAGTTGATACAGTTATAAAAGTAAAACTTCTCCAAATGTGTCTTAATGAAAAGGCAAAGTCTTTGATTTCGAGATTGTCATATGAAGATTTGGATGATTATGAAACCGTAAAACAATTTTTGTTAGATGAATTTAGAATAAGTCCGATAAAGCTGCGTGAACATTTCTACACTATAAAGAAACAGGCTAATGAAACTTATCAACTATTTGCTTCAAAGCTAAGAAATTCGTTAATAATACATTAACGAATTTCTTAGCTTTGAAGCAAATAGTTGATAAGTTTCATTAGCCTGTTTCTTTATAGTGTAGAAATGTTCACGCAGCTTTATCGGACTTATTCTAAATTCATCTAACAAAAATTGTTTTACGGTAATAATACATCTTCAAAGCCGGAACATAAAGAATGAATTCGACAAACTGGTAAACTTATTGGTTACTGATCGTATGAAGGAATTATTACCACGTGGGTGTTTGAACTATATTCTATCTCAAGAACAGGAAGGATGGTTGAGTTTTGATCAGCTTGCCAAATCAGCCGACAACTTTACGGCCTCTCACGAAAGAGATGAATTTACAAGAAAAGAACCCAAACCAAGAACAGAGTACAGTTACCCAAGAAACGATAACCGACCGGTTCGACAAATGATGGAGAGAGCAATCGATCACAGGCCGAATCGTCAAACATTGGACAAGGCAAAAGATGAAGCAATGAAAAGGGGTCTCTGTTTTACCTGCCAAGGTCGAGGACATTTGGCAAAAAACTGTCCAAACAGAAATGCTGCCAAGATATCATCATGTTCAGTTATTAGTCAAGCAAATAGAAACGTAATCGAACCATCGAATGATAAACAAGAACATTGCGTCAAGGTGAACGAAATTTTCAAAAGATCTTTCGTCCAAGTGAAAATAGAGGGTCTGGAACCGCAATCAGCACTTATTGATGGAGGAGCGGAAATCTGCTGCATCCACACCAATCTCGTCGAACCATTAGATGTGCCAGTACAAAAACAAATTGCTATATCAGGGTTCAAGGGTCAATCAACAGTGGTAGACGTGGTATGTTTGAAAATAAAGCCGGGTGATGAAGACGAAAACCGTTTAGCAAATATTAGTCCTATGGTCAAGGTATGGTTTGCTGTGGTGCCGGACTTAAATGAAATGGTTATCTTAACACCTTCGGTAGTGGAACTTCTTGACAGTATGAAGATCTACAATGTTCTCTCAAGCGAATCAACAGTAATTTCAAATAAAGTTGAGAACGAAAACCAGACTAACAGTGAGCAGGAATTCTGTGAAATCGCGGCAATAGTGGATGTGAACAAGGAGTCTACCGACATCAAGACCCCGCTGGTTGAAAAGGTTAATAGGGATGCCGAGGAAACAATCGCATGGATGATCGAGAAAGACACATTGTTGTCATCTGATGATTACGGTAGAGACATTCCTTCAGTCCAAGCGCTTCAACGCAAGCATGAAACTCTAGAAAGGGATCTCGGAGCTGTTGAAGAAAAAGTGAAAACATTACAAGAAGAAGCGGCCAGACTTACAGAAGTTCGCACAGATCAGAGTGACGACATCACTGGGAAGCAATCAGACATATTGAACAACTGGCAGCGATTAATTGAGAAGGCCTCCAACAGAAAAAACAATTTGATTTCGTCATATTACCTTCACCGATTCCTGTCTGATTACAGAGACTTGATTAGTTGGATTTCCGATACCAAGGCTATCATTTCTGCTGATGAGTTTGCGAAGGATGTGGCTGGTGCTGAAGCTTTGTTGGAGACACATCAGGAACACAAGGGGGAGATTGATGCTAGAGAAGATAGCTTCAGAAGCACGGCTGAAGCTGGTCAGAAGCTGTTGGATTCAAATCATCTGGCAGTGCAAGAAATTAAGGAGAAGCTTGTGACTCTTGCCAATGAAAAGACTAGTCTGCTGGAGTTGTGGGAAGTGAAAAGAATTTTGTATGAGCAATGCATGGATCTTCAGCTATTCTACAGAGATACGGGACAAGCCGACGCATGGATGACCATGCAAGAGGCGTTCCTGGCTAACGATGATTGGGGAGACTCACTGGATTCGGTTGAGGCATTGATCAAGAAACATGATGATTTTGAAAAGTCACTTGCTGCCCAGGAGGAGAAGATAAAAGCTATCGATGATTTCGCTGGAAAGCTGGTTGAAAGTGGACATTACGCTGCCGATGTTGTGAAGAATAGAAGAGATGCGCTGCTTGAGAAAAGAAATCTTCTCAATGCAAATAAATAATAAACTTTAAACCTTGTTTAGTCTCGAATCAGTTGTTTCGTCGTCAGGCATCAATACCCGAGCAGAATCTCGTCACAAAAATAAAAGGTGTGATCATAGAAGATATGCTCATAAATATAAGATCTGATCAAAAATAGAAGATATGATAAACAATAACAGTCTATAATAACAAAATTAAAATATGACAATAAATGACTGAATACAAAATAAAACCAATTTTTGAGAAAAATAATACTGTCATACATTGTGGCAACTGAAATGAAAATAAAAGGTAAGATACAGTGACCATCATATTTGTAAGAGACAAAATTATTTAATGATTGTTTTTTAAATAATATATTATCAGACCAAATTTGAATAAGTGATACAGTCTGAAAATATGACTTTAACACATCGATAAATTTGAAAAGATAGGCATAATAAACAAGTTTCAACGACATCATGTCTGTGAAACAAATTAATAAAAAATAATATTTATATAATTTTAAATCAATTTTTTGATGTAAATTTTGTTATCTATCACATGGTTTTTAATTTAAGTAGAATAAAATTTGTTTTGACATTTAAAAACATGGGAAAGAGAGCAAGATTGAGTAAAAATGAAAGAGGCCAGATATTGGCTTTTTTTCGAGCTAAAGATTCAGTTAATATGATTGCAAAGATTCAGTTAATATGACTGCTAAAGATTCAGTTAATATGATTGCTAAAGATTCAGTTAATATGACTGCTAAAGATTCAGTTAATATGATTGCTAAAGATTCAGTTAACATGATTGCTAAAGATTCAGTTAATATGATTGCTAAATATTCAGTTAATATGATTGCTAAAGTTTCAGTTAATATGGTTGCTAAAAAAACTTAAATAATCAAGAACTGTTATGAACAACTTTATGAAAATATTAAACAGCCACGAAAAAAAATCTGGTGAAAACATTCAATGCTTCTGAAAAACTTTGTTCATGGTTTTGCAGTAAAATTGCAGTCGCTAAATTTGGCATTTCGTGAGTTTTTGAAAACAAAAAACTGAAGTTTTTATCATTAAAGGTAATATTTTTATATTTGTTAATTTTACTGTTAATATAACCAAAATAATACTTTAAATAAAAATTTCAATATTTTTTAACACATAATTCTATACTAAGAGATAAATTTTCAGGGTTTTAAATATTTTATATTTAAATTTTATCTCTTCTTATTTATTGGCAGACAAACAAAGAAATAGAACAAACCTAGCAGTTTCCTTCCATTCCATTTCACCCTCCTCACCCACTGGTCTCAGTTCATCCATCTCACAGAAGATTTCATGGGTCTGTTTATCTTCATCTTCTTCGTCCTCATCTCTCCCCAGAATGTATGCAACCCTTTGAGAAGGCGGTGTACCTGGAGAGGTAATGAATTTTAATCAAATAATGAATTTTAATCAAATAAGAACTTTGCAGGAATACTTTATTATAATTAATATAGAAAGTGATATCAACTGAAAGCTATATCCTTTAATAAAATAATTCTAAAATAAGAAAGATGATTCTAATGGATGCATCCATATTTAGTTTTAATGCCAAGGCTTCTGACTACAACAGAGAGCTCATAATTTTAAAAAGAATTTTCATTTTTATAATTATCAATAACCATAATTATACTTATTACTATTTAAAATATAATAACTTCTATGACCGGAAAAATTATAAATTCTGTCTAATAATAATCAAAAATGTATCAGTTGTTATTCGGAAAAAGGTAAAAATGTAAACAAAGTTTTAAGACATTTATTTATAACGCATTTTGATGATATTGAATGTGTGGCAAGCAGATGTTAAAACTAAAAGAAAAAGTGATGCGGAAGTTCTTTCCATGGATACATACAAAATCCCATGCTATAATACCAAATAGATTTTAAATCCCTTTTTGTTTCTTTTCAAAGTAACCACATATGAAATTGCATCAGAACAACTCAAACAAACATTGTCAGATGAGCATGTTTCAAGAAATAAATTGTTTTTATGCAGGTTCAGTGTCAAAAATCAATATCATTTTCATCTTACAAATTATTAATACTAATAACTACATAATAATCCTCATAATCTACACTACACTATTATTTTTATCTTCTTCAAGAATAATTAAAATGTAATGAATAAGTACAATTATATGAAATAAAAGTACATATAATGACATATATAGCCCTACTTGATCTGGAAAATTAATAGATGTTAATTATGACAGATTGCCTTTTGTTGAAGATTATCAACTTTTCTTTTTTTACTTATTTTTCAACTTAATATAGTGATCAGAAATCTAACAACACAATCAACCAAAACATTAAGTAATACCAGGATTAAAACTCACCTTACAAGAATGGTCACCTCTGTGAAACAACCCACTAATTACTTATTTCACAAGAAAGTAACATCTTAATTAGTTGAACAACCGAGCACAAGAGATGAGACACTTGACAATATAAAAACACGTGGGAACCTAAACGATGACAAGATGAACAATTTATAACCTAATTAACCAAAGATGGTCATGCTGATGATAAACTTTTCCTTTCCGAGAGCATATTTAATACCTGGGATTTTTATGACACACCAGTCGCAGCACATGCACTAAGAGAATATTGATTGAATTAACAGCAATAGTTGACTAAAGCCTTTAGGTTAGAGATTGAATAAGAAAAGATTCACAAGACCGTTATAATTGAGTGAAGGAAATGATGTTTAGTTAGCATAGCATAACTGTGAATAGAGTAAAATCTCAACTGAATTCAACAACATAGTAAAAAATCCAAACTCTTTTATATAGATTTTTCCCAACAACAATACTGTGGAGCAAAAAAGTTCATATTTACTCACTTGACTTGACTTCAGCATTTCCGGGACCATCATCAGGCTTTCTCGGTATCCTTTTTCTTCTCTTTCTTTTCTTGTGATCCTCTGGATATCTGAGGGCAATGTACATTGCTTGCTGTTCTTCCCACTGTTGTTTTTGATCAGCTGTCATTAGAAATAAAATGTTAATGCTCAATGCTATTTGAAAATGAAGTGACTAACAAAAACCTTATACATCAAGATGATATACACATACACATGCATTAAGACACTTACCTGCATCAGGATTCCACCCGAAGTTGGCCCGATGGTCCTTGACAGGACGATCCATTTCTATACTGATGGCTTGGTTTGGATTAGATTTTGATGCCATTTCTGCTCAAGACTAGCAAGTCCAAAATATGTAAATACTGGAGTATTATTTGATGCTGCGCTGAAGACAACCTCAGCTTCCGTTCAGTTTGTGTAATCAAGCAGTTTAGTTTTCAGATGTCACAATCATGACGAGTTTATACACGAGACGTATTCCTTTAAATTTTAAATTACGCCTTATAATTTATTAATGTTTAAGGAAGCAGACTATAGATCGCCTTGTTCTCAGAGTTTCACAACTTGAAATAAAAGCGAAAAACATAAGTTAACAATATCGCAGTATAACGGACAGTACCCCAAATTCTTCTAACACTGAACGGGCGAAAACGTGGGCAACGAAGAAATTTTATACGGACGAGCGCACCGCGGATCACAGAAGCTACTAAGCGTTTGACCTACTTCACTTAACTCCTATTGGCCCTAAAGATTTCCTAGCTTTAAATCCATTGGACGGTGGTATATCTGAAAATAGCAGCTGACGTCCCAGTTCCTCATTTTATTTTAAAGCGATTTTTTCTTTTGATATGCAAATTAATGAATGACTTCATTGTAGATACGTTGTTCTTCCTCTATTACTTTCAGTTGTTAATCAACGAACGGAAATGAAGTAAACCGATTTCTATGCGCTTCAGAATAAATAACTGTTTGTAGTTTGTAGTTAAATTAATTATACCGACTCCTGGCCGTGGCAACATACCTTCTGGAAGATTCATTCGCGAATGTTTAATTGTGAGTGGTGTATCGCCATGAAACGAAGTGGAGAAATTGCTCCAGAGTGCGTTTGTAAAGGCAAATATTATTTCAGTATAATCAGTATATAGCCATTTCGCATTGTCGTCTTGTGCAAACTATTAAATGGTTTTTGCTTTGTAGCATTCATGACCGGATTGGAATTGTTTTAAAATTCTTCTACTTTGTATTTCGTAAATTGATTGTATTGCAACTAACCTTGCTCGGGTGAGTGTGGGGGGGGGTGTTCGTGTTCGATAGGCCGCTGCGCCACTGCTAGTGGTTGGTTATTGGTTATATCGGTATAATTGAACACAAAGCAATGTTTTAATTTCGTCAATAGGTATACATCAAAGACTGTGTTTACACTTTTACAAATAAAAAAACATTTATGAACTTCCCGGAAGTGCCGAATTAACGCGTAGAAGTTTAATGCGTTGTGGTTATTCAGAGAAATCAGGCGTCAACTTCCGTCATGATTCAAGAAATAAATTGAGAGTGTTTAAAATATTATTGTGAGGAAACAGAAAATATAGTTTTTAAACCAAAAGTAAATTTTTTAACTAAATGAATGACTGAAATTACTAAAAAAAAAGTGTATTCACAACCAGCTACCACCATTTAATCATTTAAACTTCTTTATTGTGTTTGTGTGATGAAGTCGTTTAATGGGCCAGTTTTATTCCATGTTTCAGGTCATGTTAAGGTCATATGCGAGGTGATTGATCGCTTCTGTGGCTTTCTGGGGACCAACCGACATGCGATCAGACCAATGAAGAAAGAAGATCGTACGTATTAAAGGATGGAAGAGGTACCTTTTCAGCATTGTAACGCGAATCTATAAAGGGCTGGAACAGCCCCGCAACTAGACGTCATGCTCTGGGGGGGCGAGCTATCTCTAAAAGGGGGCGAAATGAAAAGAAAATGGCCAAAAAACCACTAAAATTATATCGGGAGTTGAAAAGACAATGTAAATATTATATGTAAAACCAAGGTGCATCAGCAACACCCATATTGTTTATTATTTTTATGACTTCATTTTGGATTTGCTGGAATAGTTTATAAAAATAAAATGACAAAAAGTGCAATAAATAAAAATAATCAATATTTATCGTAAATCTTTGCATTACAGAATTAATTTTCTCTTTTGTTTTTTAATTTAAACACAATCTGTAATTTTATATAGGTACACTTCAAGCTTCTATTCTGATATTTTAGGTTTTTGAGGTTGGATAGGCCCACTAGTGGGCCCCCTGAAGTGGTTTAACATGTATGGATAAACTACTTCCGGATAGCCCCCTCCCCCGGTCATCAGCTATCAGTTTTTATACAGAAAAAATAAAAAAGTGGTTTTGAAAATATTTTGAAAAAGCAGCTCCGACTAACCCCCGGTCATCAGTTTTTTGGAGGAAAAATTAAAGAAAGGCTTTAAAAAGTTTTAGATTTTTTTCAAATATAAGTGGGCCATGAGAAAAAGTTGCATCCCAAGGTTTTGCTGAGATGTTTGCAGTGATGCGTTAATAAGTTAACCGCATTGGATACAAAATACACTATATTGCAGGTGTGTTGATAGATACCCAACATTCCCAATTTTGTGAGTATTCCTGAATACGCTGCTTTAGCCTGCTATGTACCAGAATAACGGTTTACAGGCTTATAAAGTTCAAAGAGGTACATAACTTAGAATTTTTCGGTAAGGGGGGAGGCGAAATACGCTGCCTTATCTAGCTAAACACTACATAACAGGTTTATAAAGTTCAAAAAAGTACATGTCTTAGAATTTTTCAGGGAGAAGCGAAATTCGCTGCCTTATCGAGCTATGAACTTGTATACAGGTTCGAAAAAATAGGTACGTATCTTAGAATTTTTGGGGGGGGGGGAGCGAAATCTGCTGCCTTATCCAGTTATGAACTTGTATACTGGTTAACAGGTTTGAAAAAGTAGGTACATATCATAGAATTTGGGGGGGGGCGAAATCCGCTGCCTTATCCAGTTATGAACTTTTATAACAGCTTACAGGTTTATAAAGTTCGAAAAAGTAGGTACATATCTTAGAATGGGGGGGGGGGGGGCAAAATATGCTGTTTTATCCAGCTACATAACAGGTTTATAATGTTCAAAATAGTACATGTCTTAGAATTTTTCAGGGGGGTGAAATCTGCTGCCTTATTATCGAGCTATGAACTTGTATACAGGTTCGAAAAAATAGGTACATATCTTGAATTTGGGAAGGGGGGGCGAAATCCGCAGCCTTATCCAGTTATGAACTTTTATAACGGTTTACAGGCTTATAAAGTTCAAAACATTACATGTCTTAGAATTTTTCAGGAGTGGGGCAAAATCCGCTGCCTTATCCAGTTATGAGCTTGTATAACGGTTAACCGGTTTATAAAGTTCGAAAAAGTAAGTACATATCTTAGAATTGGGGGGGCGAAATACGCTGTTTTATCCAGCTATTTACTTAATGGTTAACAGGTTTATAAATTTCAAAAAACTACATATCTTAAAATTTTCCAGGGGGGGCGAAATATCTTATAGGGGAGGCTTTGCCCCCCCTCGCCCCCCCGTAGTTGCGGGGCTGGGCTGGAAAGAGGTTAAAAATAGATGTGGCTTTATAAATAAACACACTTTGATTGGTAAAGTCTATTATATATATTATCAAAAATACATTTTAGATATTTACATTTTCTGATTATAAAGCAACATCCTTTTTCATGATTTTTCCAGGCACGTCAGAGTGCGCGTTATATGCGTAAAGATACGGTAAGTGAAATGTTCCAGTCATAAGTCTTTGCCTTTGTTTAGCTCGAGTGCTTTTAACTTAATAGTTGTCTTGTCTCTCCCATAAAACTAAAATATTAGTCCATTACAGATAGATGCAACGACAATCAGAACAACTCAACATAGTTTAGCGACATGGTAGAATTCATCATGTGATCCGAAATGGCTTGGCCGGGAAAACTTGAACGAAGCGGAATAGTGGGCCCGTGGAAGCTAGTTTTAGATTATTTTACAACAAGAGCATCAAACTCAAACCGTAACAAGGACGTAAAAAGAAGTATATAAGAATATGTGGGCCGCAAAAATTTTACTATTTAAAAAAGTGGATTTACTATGAAAAGTGAAATGCGAAAAAAATAAAGAAGAACTCGAACAAGGATATATTTAAGTTTTTCTTCTCCAGCTCAAACACCTTTAGTGTTCGTACTGTAAGGAAACTTACCGGACACAAAAATGTGACAACAAATCAGAAATATACGTCGCATTGTCAAGAGGGAGTTGGTTTGTTGATTGTGTGAAATACTACACATGTGCTCAGCGGCACAGAGAGAGAGAGAGAGAGAGAGAGAGAGAGAGAGAGAGAGAAAGAGAGAGAGAGAGAGAGAAAACTTGGTCCAGACTAAAGGCACAACAAGTTACAGATGATCACACAGTTATTGGAAACCATTCTAAGATTATCCAAATGCGACATGTGATCGACAGCCACCGCTCGATCTATTCTATCTTCCATCTGAAGCTTCCTCTTTTACTGAAAATGTTTCAAACTTTAAAATTTGCAAATGTTTCAATAAAATAAAATTGGTTGATAACACATTTGTGACATGCGCGAGAGGGTCTGTAAGACATACAGTAGGATATATACTACAAACACAGCGGTGATATTCGTTCCTCGATTATATTATTGCATTTTGTAGGTCGCTATATAGAGTCACCATCTGCGATATAATGACTTTTCATGTTTCATAACTTGCCATAAAAATGTTTATGGTCATGGAGAGTAAGTTTTTCATTTAATCAAACAAAAGTGGATTTTTTTTCAGTTTATGGTGGCGTGACAAACAGAGTTCGGGTCGGGGTACGAGCCTTTTGTACCGAGGACAAATTTGAACTTCAATAATTTTTTGATTCAATAAAAAAATTTCGTCTAGCAACACTATACCAGCATATAAAAAATAATCACTGAAGAATTGTCAAAGACTAAAATTTTTAAAGAGTTCTTATTCGCCCAAGATATTTTTAAAAGCATATAAATCTATTACTTTATAAAAAAAAATTCATTTAAGCTTCAGGTCCAATGTTTATGGTCATAAAATGAATTTTTGGTATTCTATTATGATTCTATTGTCCTGTTCGTTATTGAGACAGTTGTAACACACAGTAGTAGGTACCTACCCCATGTAAGCTTCCAGTAACCATCATGGACTTTGTGAAAAATGAAGATTTTTTTCAAATCCGTAAGTACAGCTTCCAAAGGGTAATATAAAAGTATATGAAATCTGCAGTCTATAAGAGTCTACATCGCTATGTAAGGCAGAAAGTGCATTTTTTGTATTGATCGCTGGTTCTACATTCAGAAATGGGAATTGATTGCATTGAGAGAGAGAAAGTTGTTACAAAAGTTTAGGACTTCTTTGTCTTGTAGACCTGACGAGACTTCGACCAAAAAGTTTCAAATTGACTGGCAAAAAACAATTTGACAGGAAATATGGTTTACTTTTTTATGGAATTTTACAATTTTTTTCTTTACCTGTTAATATTATACTGTTTGCACTATCATTTTCAATCACGAAAAATAAAAAGCCAGCGCCATTTCACCCACGCATATATCTATGAGCGAAAATTGTAACTTATGCAACCGTGATCGATATCTCCAGCACTCTAATGAAGTCTAATGTCTCACAACAACTAGGAGTCAGAAGATGATGACAATTTTAGACTTTTTTGAGCAGGGATGTCTTGCAACCGCTGAATACTCGAAGCAAGACATGTTGGAGCTATACCATTAGGACTCTTGAAAGTTATTAGTTCCACCTTGAAACTGATTTGGTTACTGACACCTAGCCAAGAAATTCACAGAAAACTATAACCAATCTTGTGTGCTTGTATACATGGACATCTAGATATAACATATATCAAGAATTCTATGATTTTTAGATATAACCTATTTAGAATTGCATTTTGCTATATCTAGAATTCGATGACTTCTAGATATAAAATGCTGTCTTTAAAATTTCATGAGTTGGCCAACTACGTTTTATGTAACTCTTTACTTTTTCTTAGTTTTAATTAGGAGTCCATGACCAGCTAGAGCAGAGACAGGGCATCTTTGCTCAGCAGCTAGAAGATATTTAATCATGCCAGCTACTCGAACAACACTTAAACCCCTTAAGTTGATACGTTAAGTGTTAGTAGCCTAGCTACCTGGAACAAATTTTTACATTATTTTCATAGCTCAAGCTTATCTATAAAATTTTATCAGTTTCGTGATCGGTTGACAAAGTAAATTATTTCATTAAAGATGAAAGTTATTTCATAAAACATGAAAAACATTGCTGTACCGAAGGTTTTCATTTTCAGAACAGTAAAAGTTAGAGAAAATTTTGTTTATTAACCATTTTATTGGAGACTTTTTAGATGTTGGTGTATTAAGCATTAAAAACTTTGCTAGAGGTTTTGCTAAAAGAAATTGTTTTATATTTTGTAGACATGCACTGAAAAGAAAGAAAAAATCTTAAAAACATTACTCTCAGTTGCACTCTACTTCCATATAAAAAATGTCTCAAATTTCATCATTCCAGATAGCAAAAGAAAAATAACTATAATTGAAGTTATTTAAAAGCCGTTATGCATTTGGTTAACACGCTGCGTTGTACTGTGCAATTTAGCCCCTAAAACGACCATGAAAACGACTAGTCGGTCACACGAATGAATGCCGGTTTATATTTTAAAACCTAGAAAGCGTTCAAACATTTTCTTGAAACCCATATAACATAGATTTAGAAAACATGGAAAAATTGTTTTAATGCAAACAAGTTGTTTCTTGAAGTTGTAAACATCAACTCTACCTCGTTTCTGAATGGCTTCTGTTATTGAGAACCAATTTCAACAAACATACGCCAGAGACCTGCTGTGGTTTGTTGAAATAATGCAAACCTATTTTGAGTTTCAACGCTTGCTTTATGACGCAGTTTGTGTAACATATTGCACATCGCTAGTAGGCCTAGGAGTTTTTAGTATCTTTGGGGAAGCGCATGCTTCCTTTTTTGCTTTTCTTTTGTGCTTGCTTGTTTGGACTCGACTATAACGTATTCGTATTTGTTCGTACTTAGTGTTTCAATAAACAACTTGTTTTAACGCGTTGTTACATGGCGCAGTCGACATAGAATCTACATCAGAGTTTCTATCGTAACCAACAACAACAACGTAATCAACATCGAACATGGACGCTTTTCGACCACCGGCACCGTTGCGGCTCGATAATCCGAATCTGGCCGCTGAATGGTCGTCATTCGAAAAGAAGTTCAAATGGTTTTTAGTCGCGATCGGCGCCGACGTAAAACAGGATGCCACGAAGCTGGCCATGCTTTTAACGACAATCGGCGACGATGCCGTCAAAATCTACGAGACGTTCAAATACGAAGAAGACGAGTCTGCGGAGTCGTTCGATGACGTTCTCTTAAAATTCAGGGACTATTTTACACCGCTCCGTAACGTGGTCTACGAGCGGTACGTATTTTGGCAGCACATCCTCTCCATAGGTGAGTCAATCGACCAGTACGTCACTCGCCAGCGTCATCTGGCGAAGAACTGCGATTTTAAGGAGGAGGACAACATGATACGTGATCACATTGTCTTTACGTGCCCAGACGCTTGCTTAAAAGAACGATTACTGCGTGAAACCGACCTGACGTTGGCTAAAACAATCGCCATCTGTCGAGCTGCAGAGGCGACAAAAGAGCAAATCAAAACCTTCAACGTGGAACAAAGAACAATGGCACCGGTATCGACTTCCAATGTATGCGCGGTGCAGCGACAAGACAAGTTGAAACATCACAACCATCCTGCACAGCTCACAACATCGGCATACAACAACACCAAGTCGTCCTGTCGCAACTGCGGCCGCTCACATGCGTCCGGTGAGTGTCGCGCGAAGAATGTCGAGTGCCGCGCATGCCATAAACTAGGACACTTTGAGAAGTACTGTATCACAACGGGACGGCAGCTGCGGTCAAGATCGAAGTCAACACAACGTAAACAACGAGCCATCCACGAAGTCTGCGAACAGCTATCACCAGTCGAGTCGTCTGGCAACATCTACATTAACAGTGTTCAGGTACATTCAACAACAAGGACCTGGATGCAAGCTCGACTCGGGAGCAGAAGCAAACTGCATGTCCTTCAGCACGTACACATCGCTTCGATATCTCAGCGATATCCGCCCAACATCCGAACTACTCTCCGGATACACTGATGCTCCTCCAGCCCAACCGCGAGGCGTCGCTACGCTGAAGATCACATACAAGGGCCAATTTTTCAACACCGACTTCTACATTGTCAACCATGAAGCGCCCGTCATCGTCGGTCTGCCCACCTGTATAAAGCTAGATTTAATCAAGCGCATCGACAATGTCAGCTCGGTCACACCATCTAAAAACGCCGATTCAGATCTATTGACGGAGTTTGCTGATATTTTTTCTGGCATCGGAGAATTTCCAGGTAAACATCACATCACGGTAGATAAATCAGCACAATCGGTCATTCATCCACCTCGTCGCGTTGCACTCTCCTTGCAACCAAAACTGAAACAACTGCTCGATCAGATGGTCGAGAAAGGCGTTCTTATCAAGCGTGATGAACCAACCGACTGGGTGAGCTCTCTTGTGGTGGTTCAGAAGTCAAACGGTCAACTTCGAATCTGCTTGGACCCGAAAGATCTGAACCGGGCAATCAAACGGGAGCACTTCATTATTCCGACGTTTTCCGACATAGCACCAAAGCTGCATGGAAAACGAATTTTCAGCGTCATCGACATGAAGGACGGATTCTGGCACATTCGTCTAGATGAGGAGAGTTCCAAATTGTGTACGTTTAATTCAATTTTCGGTCGTTATTCGTACACCCGCCTTCCATTTGGAATTTCTAGTGCACCAGAAGTGTTCCAGAAAAAAGCAAACGAAATTTTTGGTGACATTCCAGACGTATTCATCATATTTGACGACTTACTCATCGCTGCTGAATCGGATGAACAACACAAACAAACACTGCGTATGGTGTTCGAACGAGCGCGGATGAAGGGTGTTTGTTTTAACAAAAACAAAATCCAGCTGCGTGTTCAAGAGTGCAAGTACATAGGCCATGTGCTCACACCTGAAGGCGTCCGACCCGATGAAGAGAAAGTCAAGGCAATCTCTGACATGCGCACACCAGCTGATGCCAAAGAACTACATCGACTCCAAGGTATGGTGACGTATCTGTCCAAGTTCGTTCCGCATCTTACTGATCTAACCGCTCCTCTACGTCAGTTGCTTCGTAAGGATGTAAGCTGGACATTGACGTCACACCGCGAACGAGCGTTCAACACAATTAAGCAAGCCGTCACATCAGCCCCTGTTCTACAATTCTTCGATCCTTCAATGCCTGTCGTTGTTCAAACAGATGCTTCATCTACAGGTCTGGGATCTTGTTTGATGCAGAACGGCAAGCCAATAGAATTTGCGTCACGGGCATTGACAGATGCAGAGACGCGCTATGCTCAAATAGAGAAAGAGCTACTGGCAATTGTGTTCGCCTGCATCAAGTTTCATCAATACATCTACGGTCGCCGTGTAGTCGTTCAGAGCGACCACAAGCCACTCGAGGCTATCTTTCAGAAATCGATTGCGGCAACAACACCTCGACTTCAGAGAATGCTTCTTCGTCTGCTCGAGTACAACATCAACGTATAGTACACACCGGGAAAAGACATGTTCATCGCCGACACTTTGTCGCGCAGCTACCTAAATAAAGAGCCTCCATCGACAGTAGAGTGAGAGATAGCAGAGGATACAGTCGTCTCAATCAACACCATCATCGCAGATGCTCCAGTCAGCAACTCCAGGCTTGACAAGATCCGTACAGAGTGTGCACGGGACGAAGAAATGCAATTGCTTCGTAAGCATATTCAAAGTGGTTTTCCATCGGATGACTCTAAACTGTCGGGCAACCTGCGTCAGTTTCGTGCTCTCGCGAGTGAGTTGTACGAACAAAACGGACTGATTCTATACACCAACAGATTGGTCATTCCAACTGGAATGCGGAAGGACATTCTGTTTCGCATTCACGAAGGGCATTTGGGGATGGATAAATGCAAAGCCCTTGCACGTGCTGCTGTGTTCTGGCCAGGTATCAATCGGGACATTGAAAACACTGTGGGCCGATGTCCGACATGCAACACCTACCGAAATCGTCAGGCTTCCGAGCCTATGATTGCGCACCCGGTTCCACAGAGACCATACCAGAAAGTTGGCGTTGACATCTTCACGCTGCACGGTAAAGACTACTTGCTAGTGGTTGACTACTTCACCAAGTTTCCAGAATTCATTCAAATAGCCAGCAAGTCAGCAGACTGTGTAATCAAGCATCTGAAAGACATATTTGCACGGTATGGCATACCAGAGACATTGATGGCAGACAACAACCCATTCAACAGTTTCACCATGCGTCAATTCGCTGAGTCCTGGGACTTCCAGATAGTCACGTCCAGTCCGCTCTATCCAAAGTCGAACGGTCAAGTTGAGCGATTCGTGCAGACCGTCAAACAACTGATGCGCAAGACCTCCGACAGCAACCAGGATGTTACTATTGCGCTTCTGCAATATCGAAATGCACCGATCGCAGGAAGTGATTACAGTCCAGCTGAACTGATGTTCAACCGTTTTCTTCGCTCGAGAGTACCAGCCTTACCAACAGCGTCGGTCTCTGATTCTGTGCGTCGTGACATGGAAAATCGAAAGTATCGTCAGGAGTACTATCACGACCAAGGAACTCGACCTCTAAAGCCACTGCAGCCGGTCCATGCGGTGCGCGTGCACAATGGACAGGCATGGCAAGCTGCGAAAGTTGTTGCGGCCCACTCGTCGCCTCGGTCGTACAACATAATCACCGATGAAGGAACTCGTCTGAGACGCAATCGGCGTGACCTCATAAAGACCCGTGAACGTCCACCAAACTGTGATCTCTACATCGATGAAGATGTAATGCCTGGAACATCACCATCTGCTCAACAAGATGTAATGCCTGGAACATCACCATCTGCTCAACAAGATGTAATGCCTGGAACATCACCATCTGCTCAACAAGATGTAATGCCTGGAACATCACCATCTGCTCAACAAGATGTAATGCCTGGAACATCACCATCTGCTCAACAAGATGTAATGCCTGGAACATCACCATCTGCTCAACAAGATGTAATGCCTGGAACATCACCATCTGCTCAACAACCAACGGCACTGGCACAATCTCCAGCCAGAATTGACAGGCCACCTGTACTGACGCCATTAAGGTCGTGCCTAAGAACATCGTCGGGTCGAACTATCAAGCCACCTGCCAGATTTAAAGATTATGTCACTGGTTAACATTTTCTCCTCAAAAGGGGAGGTGTAACATATTGCACATCGCTAGTAGGCCTAGGAGTTTTTAGTATCTTTGGGGAAGCGCATGCTTCCTTGTTTGCTTTTCTTTTGTGCTTGCTTGTTTGGACTCGACTATAACGTATTCGTATTTGTTCGTACTTAGTGTTTCAATAAACAACTTGTTTTAACGCGTTGTTACAGTTTGGAGGTTCATCATTAACGCACTATTAGTTTAAATGTCACAATATAACAAACAACAGTAATGTTGGTACTTTTAAGGTTTCCTGTTTACTCCACGTTTATCCAAGAAGAGACATGCAAGGAAAACTCCAACTCGTTTATGACAGGACAGTCTCAAGCTTGGATAAAGAAAAGAGTCCAGACAGAAAATCAGATCCAATTAGGATCGGCAAAAAAATTACCCTAATATTTTTGATACACCTACCTCCGAGGGCTGTCAGCTATCTTTTTAAATATACAAGTGAACCGTAAAAAACTTCATTTTTTGAAAATTCTTTCTAATTTTGTAATTCAGCAGCTAATAATTGATGATAATCAATTTATAAATTAGAAAACATTGACCACAATATAAGAAACTTTCGAATCAATATGGAAGAAAAACATTTTTTTAATATAAATTATTAAATATAAAAATTGAATATCGTTTTTTTAAATCAACTAAAAATTGATGGTTTATTTCTTTACAGAAAATTTGTAATTTTGTTTACATTTTTAAAGTTTTACTTTCTGTAATTTATTCATATTTTGTCCCATCGATCTGAAAGTATAACATAATGTAAAATCCGCAGTGACAAATAAACCCACCAAATTTCAGCTTGATTGATTGGATAACGGGAAGTTGGTGTTTTTAAGTGGTAAAGGGTTCCAACTTATGATTCAAGCAATCATGCATGGAAGGAAGCAAACACTGAAGTTTAATACGAAGGATTTAACAACAACATCCGAAAATTTAAACTTATTTCATAGTGAGCATTATAATAAGAAATATTTAACTTATTGTATTTATTTAATCTGGAAACATTTAAAAGTATGTGCTCTTTGTTTAGAATCAGTACCGAAATCCTCTGCTCACTACTTTGCCAACGGATGAGTCCAATTTAAAAATTTGGTGAAATCAACATCATCATTATCAATAATTGTCATCGTCATCGTCACCATCATCATCGTCGTCGTCGTCGTCATCATCACAGAGTATAAATACTCATATTAACAAAAGCTTTGTTAGAAGATTTATTAGGCAGACTTCAACAAGATCACTCACAATGTTTTTTGATCTTCTAATAGTCCTCGTTTTGAAAACGATATAGGTCATGCGGTTCGATCTTTATTGTGGACCAAGGGATTTATTTTACACACGGGATCCAAAAGCTTTGTAGCCTATGCAGTTTTGGCTAAGCTCTGAAGAAAATTTTTTACTTGCAAGAAATTTTTAGAAGGGTTTGTCCCAGATTGTTAAAGGGTGGTGAAATCTTTCAAATTTATTTTGTTTTTTTTTCTTTTTTCTTTTTATTTATTTTACCTGCATGATTGAAAAACAAAAATTAACTTTCTTTTCATATCTAATAAAACCGATGTCCAATTAGGGAGTAAAAAAAACGCCTTGCTGTGACATATCTGCCCATAATTCTCTTACAAAACAAAAGCCGAAGAATCTCATTAATCCGACCAAGAATGACATGGAAAAATGTGAGAAGTTCGCTATTTGCAGAACTGCCGGTAAACAGTTTTGTTTATTCTAGATTCCACAGAAAGGACAACAACGCTCGAGATTCATTCGCGACGGGACTTGTTTATCTTAGAATAGGAAAGGCTGGGACGAAAATGGTAAATTGTTATTTATGTATATATAATTATATATACGTATGTTCTAAATAAATAAATCTGCAGAGAGTTTGAGTGATTTCGATTTCATATAATTAACTCATGATGTGTTATTGATAGTTTATGTACAGCTGGATACACAATGTATCTACAATGGATGTATTTCACTGCTCTCAGTTGCAGCACTTTTGCGCTATTAAATTAGGCTGTGTTTCCATGTGGCGAGAGCGAAAGGGTTTTCTTAGAGGGTTCTCTTAGAGGGTTCTCTTAGAGGGTTCTCTTAGAGGGTATTACATCACATTTTGTTTGCTTTACTTAGAATAAAACTGTTAAGAATGATAATTAGGTGGATTGGGTTAGTATTAATAATTACTGACTGTTTGATATTTGTATTTCGGAGTCACAGAGTGTGTTGCGTCAACGTAATCACGAAAATACATTTTTTAATTAATTGTAATTAAATTTTTTTTCGATAATAATAATTTTTATTAAAAATGTTGTTTTTATGGTTAAAAATTAAACACGCAAATGTCTTCTTTATAGCGGAATTTTTAAAGATTTTGCTTGCACCGGATGACATTAGAAAAAAACCGTTTAATTTTAAAAAATAAATAAAATGAATAATTAATATCAACATTCTGACGTCATCATATTGTTTTAATTAATTAATTAATTAACGGTTTATTTCTAATTGTTAGTTTAAAAGTTTAAATGTTTTAAATAATTCAAATTGTAAATTCTAACCTGAAGTGAAAGCTGAAGAAGAGATAGCATATGTCATCTTCGTCATCCATCATGTTCTAGTTTTTTTTAATTAAAAGCTTCTAAATAAAGTTGTGTACAGGTAATCAAGTTGTAAACAGGTAGATAATTAAGCTTTGATTACAGATAGTCAGGTGCGATAGTATAGAAGTTGAAAACAAGATCTTTTTTTTCAGCACAACAAAGTTCAAACGTCTTCAGGAATCTACGAGGAGAAAAAGATAATTTCTCACAAGTAACGAATAGCGATTGTAGATTGTAACTGCTATCAATTCAAGAATAACAAAAGAATAAGAAACTTTAATGCAACAACCAACATTTAAACAAGCAAGCTGGGTTTTCCATAACATCTGCTCCTAAACGGATACAAACGTTTCAAATCGCTGACGCAAACCTTCTTCTACGGTAGCTATGCAATGCAGAGCAACAATCTGAATATGTGTATCTCGCTTCTTCTAATATAACCTTGAGAAATCCTCAATCCTCAACGCCATAGCAGAGCTCTCCATGCGCAGGGCTTTGAGCGAAAGAAGAATGAAAAAGAAAAAAACAACAACATAAGCGAAAGAAAAACAAAACAAAGATAATAAATAGTGTTTTGATGGGAAAATTTGTTTTAGTTGTTATTCAAGAAAGGAGCCACAAAAAGAAGACGTTAAAATATACCGGAAGATTATGAAATGAAAACAAATTGAATTTTTTTACTTCGCTCATTTTGAGGTAGTTTTCTTCAATCCGTTTGAAGCTTTATAATTTTAAATTGTTTTTTATCGCTATTCAAAAAAGAAAAAAAACTTTTTTAGTAGTAAAAACTTATATAATTATATCGGTATAAATCTCACGGGAGATCACATCACTTGATGATCAACAAACAATGACCACAACGCTTAAACACATGGACTGCTTCTTCTGCTCACATGAAACGCGTGGTGTGGCACCTACATAACTCTCTCTCTCTTTCTTTCCCTTTCTCTCTTTTTCTCTCTCTCTTCACACTATTATAACCATCTCTCTTTCTCTACTTCCGCTTCCGAGCTGTGTCCACTGCGCATGAGCAGGGCTGGCGAACACGTGATAGTGAGCCTCCAATCTCGTGATAATGCCATGCTGATCTGCTATTGGTCAAGCGCTGCTTGCATCGTCATTGCAGGGGGCATCCACTAAGGAAGAATTTGATATTTTCTTTATTATTATTTCTTTTTATTTTTTTTGTTCTGTAAAAAGTTACGAGCTTAAAAAATTTCAGGAATTCTTCTCTCGTCGCGGAATCAGTAATTAGGAGGCGCTCAAAAGAGAAAGATTGTGCCAGTAAGCAACCATAAATTGTCGAAGCTGCTACTTACTTTGGTTTTCTATATTTGTATTTGTTTGTTCATTTCACATTTTATAAGCAAGATATTTCTATGACAGAACTTTTCATGACAGAAGACAAAAATAAATAAATAAATAAATAAAGAAGGAAACAGAAGAGGGAGAAATAGAGAAAGAGAAATAGCAAGTTTTAATCTATTACACCTATCGTATTTGAATAAATTTTTTTAGAGTCGCAAACTAAAACAATTTTCGAGAAAATGCAAAAAATAAAAACAAAAAAGCAGTTTTAAATGACATTCTTGCACCACCAGCCTGTCCAAAATGGCGGACAAGTAGGCAAAGTATGACGTGATCAATAAAAGACATGCATGTGACGTACAGGGCAGTCCACGAGACAAGGCTGGATGGGGGGGGGGATGATTATTTTGCAAGAGAAAAATGAATAAAAATAGATTTTTTAAAAATAAGACTAAACTGAAACAAAGTACACAAATTTTATTTATATGTTATTTATTTTAACTCAGATATCCAGGCTACGTTAAAATACCTCACTGGAACTTACTAGACCTCACTGGACTTGACCTCACCGGACTTCAACAGACTTCACCGGATCTCACCAGACCTCACTAGAACTCAACGGCATTAACCGAATTTCACAATGAAATTCTTTAACTCACCTCACCGAATCACATCGGACCTCACCGTTCTTCAACGTACTTCACCAGACTCCACTGGACCTCACCGTACTTAAGCGTACTTTATCGAAATTTACGGTGAATTACGGTGAGGCACTGGTATGTATTATATGAGTTTGTTTATTCAGTTATCAATACATACATTCACAAATGTATGTATTGATAACTGAATATATTCGTAAGTTTCATCTGTTGTTTTAAATTTAATTGGTATTAAAAAAACAACCAAATTATTTCATATTTAATAAAAACTTAAAAAAATTTCCAACCAATCTGTAATTTGTCTGTCACAAAGAAAACTGATATCAGCGCTCATTATTTTTTCATTATTTCCACAGACGACGTCTAAACTAAGATATCTAAGAAAAAATAACTGGAGAAGCACCAACAAAACTATATAATGGATAGACGCTTTAAGAACGAAACAGTCACTTAAATTACGGTATTTTTAGTAAATCAGTTAAATAATTCACATGAAAAAACAACTGAAATACTTTAAGAACGAAACAAGCACTTAAATTACGGTATTTTTTTTAACTTTGGTTATAAATATAATAATATAAAATATAAAAATATAAAATAATATAATATAGTATAATATAAAATAATATTTTTATTGCTTTCATTTGATGGAGTGGAAGTTCAACGAGTACGGAATATTTAAACTTTTTCAAACCTGATCTGACATTGATGAATTCGAGTATTAAGTCTAGACTGCTCTGTTTGCTTACGAGAAATGTCTGAGGAAATTCATACCTACTCTGCAAAAATGAATAGTTTTTAAATATTATTTTAGAATGTTATTTTAGGAATAGTTTTATAATAATGAACAGTTTTATAATAATGAACAATTTTATAATAATGAACAGTTTTTAAATATTGTTTTAAAATGTTGTTTTAAAACTAGTTTTATAATAATAAGTTTCTTGTTATTTTAAGTTTATTGGCTTTCTATTTTATTTTTTATTTTTTCTTGCATTGGCGTCATAAATCCTCGTTTATTTCAACTCAAGTAATTTTTCATAAATTATTTCCCCGCAAAAAGAGTGACCTTGCATGCCTGTAGGCCGTACAAATCAAACGAGGCTTCACCGCGCCAGAAATCAAATTATCAGGGATCAGAAACGATGCATGCAGACCAGATAAATTTAACATTATTTATTTAATTATGAGGCTATGCATAACATTTATCAAATTCATGAATAGTAAAGTTACTGAATCACTTGTAAAAATAGTTATACACCATATTATACATATACTCTACATCTACAGTCTACGCTATACTAAACGTTTATTAAACACCATATTATACATCGTATTATTGCATTTACTTTCTTTTGAAAGGTGTCAAATAAATCTTTGCAAGTCTCAGGAGGAAATTTAGAATACGATTCAGCAATAACTTAAAGAGAACTGGAGTCTTGTAAACATGCAACTGCAAACGTTGTTTGCACATCGTAGAGATTCTCTGGAGAGATAGCAGCGATGGTCATTTCAAGTGCCACCAGGAGTCCTAAGAATAAGGAGGATTTTTATCTAAAAAATAGGTCAGAAACTGGGGCATGAATGGAAAATGCGAAAAAAAAATATGCGAAAATATATCAGGCTAGGTGCTTGCACTTCTGCTGGTGTTGGAGTAGAAAAGAGAGAAGAGGAGTAGACATGAGAGGATGGAGAAAGAGAGATATAAAGATAATAGAGACGAAGAAAAAGAGAGGGAACAATCGATTGGTGGAAATGATGGAGAAAATCAATAAGTTGAAGGCACGTGTTGTTGTCCGTCTCTGCTTGTCCATAATGTCCATACCTTCTTCTTATGTCTGGTCGTGTGTATATAATGGCGTATGCATTTGTGCGTGTGTGCGTCCGTGTGTGTGACTTTATTATTTAGAAAGTTACTGTTTCGAAATTAAATTTTTATAACTATTTTGATCATTGTCATTTTTTCTGCTAAAACAGACAGACCTTTGGGTTGAAATTAGGGGCAAAGACAGAAATTCTTGTGAGAAATACGAGGGTCTTCCATTGACATCATGTCCTAACAAGAAAACCGTAAAAAACTTCATTTTTTTAAAATCCTTTATAATTTTGTAATTTGGCGACTATTGATAATTGATTTATAAAATGTGAAGACATTGGCCACAGTTTTCTAAATACTTAATATGTGAAGTATGTAAGGATTGAAAATTTCAACTTTTGTTTTTTATTAAATTTTTAGTGGGTATGGTTGGGTCAAAAACTTAACTTTTCAGATAGGTTGAGTTTGGTCGGGTTAAGTAAGTAATGAGTTGGGTTGGTTTTGGTTGTCAAAAATGAACCCATGTCCAGCTCTGCCTGATAATACTCGGAAAATCAGTTTTTATTAAATTTATTTACAATGTTCACGAGCAGTATCTTTTTAACGCCTTTTTGGCTCAGTAAGAAGAAAATTTAAATTAGTTCAGTCCAATAATAAAAAAAATAAAAGTCTTCTAATGCTATAATATTTGTTTGTTTGCTATATTTTATAAATGTTGTTTTTAAAGTGCAACAGGCAAGGATATAGGATTCATTCATACAATTGCTTTAAAGTTTGGTTACCAGCTGGAGACGAGAAGCACCAACATTTTTTTTTATTTTTGTGACTTGCAAAGGAAGCTCTACTTTTTCATTTTTTAACTTTATTTGTTTTAATTTTTTTTCTTCTTGAGAACGCTTAAAACATTTTCTTAGAAACTTCAAATGTGGAGATTTAGTGCCAAAAGATGCTTTTTGGGAAAAAATTTTAGACTCATATCAGACTGAAAGAACTCTTTATGATGGCCGAGAATATACAGATGGCCATTCATGTTTTGAGAAACACAAAAAAAAGCTCAAACTAAACTAATTTTGAAAAAAAGACCAAAAACAGTTTCATGAAAACCGAAAATTCTCAATCTTTTAAAAATAAATGGTGCCGAGTAATGCTGAATATTCCACTTAAACTCAAAACTATAAAGAACAGTGAACAAAAAGAAAATTCTGAATTCTATTAAATCATAAGCAAAAAGAAACATTAATCCGAGGCTCAATATGTCGTCGAAACAATTCGCTTGAGGGCGCACTTGCTGTTGGCTCAGGATCTGCAATCAAACGACGTAAAAAAAAAGAAACTGGCTAAATTGTTTAAATGGGTTCGATGGAAAAAATGGAAACGAGAAATATAAGTGGAAGAAGAATTCAAGATCAATTTGCCAGGCCATGCAGCAGTAACAACAAACCTTGAAATGCTTGTAATTGTACGTGATCATTGAGGCAAAAGTTACTACTAGTACTACTAGAGATAGTAAGTTATGACTAAAGAAAAATTGGTTAGAATATTATTTATTGTGGAAGAGATAGTAATAGTACTTGTTTTACTTTTTTATTTATATATTATTAGATTAAGTTGAAATCTTCAGCTATGAAAAATTGTTTTTAAGAATTGTAAATAATAAAAAAAAACTAAAAACTTTTCTAAATAATGTTAAGGACTTGTGTTAATAGGCCGGTATATTGAAAATTCAACTTTATTTTGTTGTAGCAAAGTTTTTTTTAGACATAGGGTTAAGTGGGGTATTATAGCTATTAATAATAATAATAATTATAAATAAAAACACACAAAAAAGAGTAGAGGAATCAGAAGAAAATAAGTAATAGTAATATAAGATTGTTCAGAAAGGAACTTGTCTTTTACAGAGATTTAATACTGAAAAAATACTCGGAACAAATAATCCTTTTCTGCTATGACTATCGCTGCTGAACACTAGTTATTTATAAAACTTAATTACTGTTTAATTCAATGAATTGTAACCTGGGGTCGAGATCACTGCGTTAAACGGTGACAATAATTTCAATACGTGATGTGCTTCTCAGTTAATATTTTTACACAGCTGATCATATACAATAATTACCATGTTTTGCCCGTATTTGGTTGTTTTCTAAGTGCGTTTTTATAGCATGTGTTCGCCGCGTAGCGAACGTTTTAAATATTTCATGGTGGTTTTGAATAAAGAGAGATTTGTTGAATACTAGACCCGGGTGCCGAATTTTTTTCAGGATGTCGGTTAGCTGGAGCAAAATTACGGCAAAATTTCGGCTGGCCGAACTTCTTATGGTTCGATTACGGCTGACAAATTTACGTCTCAAGGCTCAAGTCGAATTTCAGTCGTAAATCTGATACACTTTTCTTTCCCAAAATAGCTAATGACCGGGAGGGGGTAGTCTTTTAAGTACTTTTTCAAAAAACTTTCCGCAGTCCTATGCACTTTTTTCCCAAAAATAGCTGATGACTGGGGGGTATACCATGCACGTAATATTTTTTGTGCCAAAATACAATCAGCGAACTTGTGGAACTTTACCCTACTAGTGGTATTGATTTCCTATACTTGGAGCAAAATCGTTTTTTTTACCGTTGTTAGAGATAATTAGATGTTGTCTGATAATTATTTACAATATACAAAGACACTTGAGCCGTTTTCCAAGCGGTTTTAGTAAGCTTCTCAGGGCTCGAGTCAGTAATTGACTTTTTCTGACATTGTCAGTGAAAATGAACAAAATTTTAGCTGCATGAAACGAGTTAAAACATAATTTCAGAAATAAACGTGAAGACCACCGACAATTTTATACCAATATAAAGATGTAAAAAATTTGAACGTCGATGCAGCAATTAATGATTTTAGTTGTAAAAAACGCTATCTTCTGATTTAAATTTTTTTCAATTTTTTATAGGAACATTAATTGCACTTATTTTTTTAAAGGCTTCAATGAATCTCGATGAACTTAACTAAATCTTGCATAAATTCTGTTAGTTAAATGTACAAATCTTGACAAAGTACCTAAGTGACAAAACCTATAAATCTAACACAAAAATGATAAAGGTTCAACTTACCTCGTTTTGGAACCCCTTTTTTTATTAATCCTGTATCCGCGCCTACAATATTATTAGAACATCCATCCATCCCTTGTACCTACATATCTATATGTATAAAAAATATGAATGAACCGAAACTCGGCTCGGCAACTCTGACTCGGCCAAATTTGCAGTATTCTACTCGGCAAAACTTGGTCTCGTCCGAAGTCCAGTTTAAAAAAATTCGCATCACCAATTCAAGTTTGACATCAGCAACGGCAGGTTTGATTATTTCAAGCAGTCGTTTGTTGTTATTATTTTTTGGAAAACCCAGCCAATCCTGGTGGTGATTTTGGAATCGGTAAGATGAGATCGCGGATGTTGATGGATTTGAAGGCAAGATATGTAGATATAGAGAACAGCTGGATTTTTGAAGAAGCCTTGGCATGTCACGCTCGGAATTTATCATCGAATGCAGTGACAGAGATCATCCAGGTTTCAAAGGTTAATGAACCTCTGACAACAGATACCGCTATTAAACCTGCACTCAGGAACATCTTATATATATATATATTATATATTATATCAGTCAGTCAGTCAGGACATGTTCTTTTATATATATATAGATATATATATATATATATATATATATATATATATATATATATATATATATATATATATATATATATATATATATATATATATATATATATATATATATATATATAAAAGAACATGTCCTGACTGACTGACTGACTGACTGACTGACTGATAATCAACGCCGAGCTCAAACGCCTCATCCTAGAAACGTGAAATTTGGAACTTATATTACTTTTATAGCGTAAACATCCGCTAAGAAAGGATTTTTGAAAATTTTGCTCCTGAGGGGAAAAAACTGGAAAACAAACTTTTTTCTAAAACAATGTATATCTCGAAAACCAAAAATGAGGAGATTTTGAAATTTGGTATATAGATTCTTTTTGAAAAATTAAAAGATACGTGTTTTACCATTTTTTGAAAATTCGGTTTTCCGGACCTCAAATGTGGGTTGGAAAATTGGGTTATTTGGTTTTTAAAGTAGCTTCTACTCAAAAACTGTTAATGCTACAGAAGTAAAAATTAGTATTTAGTTTCTACTCCAAAAATAATGAAATACGTGTTTTAGTATTTTTTGAAAATTTGGTTTCCAGGACTTCAAATGTGGGGTGGAAAATAGGGCAAATTGTCTTTTATAGTAACTGCTACTCAAAAGCAGTAAATACCACAGATGTAAAAATTATTATTTAGTTTCTTTTCTAAAAATAAAGATATACGTGTTTCACCATTTTTTACAAATTTGGTTTCCCGGACCTCAAATGTGGGTTGGAAAATTGGGTTATTTGGTTTTTAAAGTAGCTTCTACTCAAAAACTGTTAATGCTACAAAAGTAAAAATTAGTATTTAGTTTCTACTCTAAAAATAATGATATACGGATTTCACAATTTTTTGAAAATTTGGTTTCCAGGACTTCAAATGTGGGGTGGAAAATAGGGTTATTTGGTTTTTAAAGTAACTGCTACTCAACAACTGTAATTGCCACAGATATAAAAATTAATACTTAGTATCTACTCAAAAAAAAAAGATATACGTGTTTCATCATTTTTTGGGTTATTTGGTTTTTAAAGTAGCTGCTACTCAAAAACTGTTAATGCTACAGAAGTAAAAATTAGTATTTAGTTTCTACTCCAAAAATAATGAAATACGTGTTTTAGCATTTTTTGAAAATTTGGTTTCCAGGACCTCAAATGTAAGGTGGAAAATAGAGTTATTTGATTTTAAAAATTAATGCTACTCAAAAACTGTAAGTGGTAATATATATATATAGCATTTTTTGAAAATTTGGTTTCCAGGACTTCAAATGTGGGTTGGAAAATAGGGTTATTTGTTTTTTAAAGTAACTGCTACTCAAAAACTGTAAATACCACTAAGAAAGGATTTTTGAAAATTTTGCTCCTGAGGGGAAGAAACTGGAAAACAAACTTTTTTCTAAAACAATGTATATCTCGAAAACCAAAAATGAGGAGATTTTGAAATTTGGTATATGGATTCTTCTTAAAAAATGAAAAGATACGTGTTTCACCATTTTTTGAAAATTCGGTTACCCGGACCTCAAATGTGGGTTGGAAAATTGGGTTATTTGGTTTTGGTTTTTAAAGTAGCGGTTACTCAAAAACTGTGAATGGGACAGAAGTAAAAATTAGTATTTAATTTCTACTCCAAAAATAATGAAATACGTGTTTTAGCATTTTTTGAAAATTTGGTTTCCAGGACTTCAAATGTGGGTTGGAAAATAGGGTTATTTGTTTTTTAAAGTAACTGCTACTCAAAAACTGTAAATACCACAGATGTAAAAATTAATACTTAGTATCTAGTATTTAGTTTCTATTCTAAAAACGTGTGTACGTGTTTTACCATTCTTTTAAAATTTGGTTTCCAGGACCTCAAATGTGGGGTGGAAAATAAGGTTATTTGGTTTTTAATGTAACTGCTACTCAAAAACTGTAGATGCTACAGGAGTAAAAATTAGTATTTGGTTTCTACTCCAGAAATAATGATATACGTGTTTCACCATTTTTTGAAAATTTGGTTTCCAGGACTTCAAATATGGGGTGGAAAATAGGGTTACTTGGTTTTTAAAGTAACTGCTACTCAAAAACTGTAAATGCTACAAAAGTAAAATTAGTATTTAGTTTCTACTCTAAAAATAATGATATACGTGTTTCACCATTTTTTGAAAATTTGGTTTCCAGTACCTCAAATGTGAAGTGGAAAAAGGGTTATTTGATTTTAAAATAACTGCTACTCAAAAACTGTAAGTGCTACAGATGTAAAAATTAATATTATGAGGTTTTGTGCCGGTTAAAAGTAGATGAGTTCAGTTTATCACCAGACGGACGGGCCAAGCCCTTATTTTAGGGTGTTCATACGGCCCTGCCCAAACCTTAAATCAAGGTGGGACGGGCCGAGATTTTTAACCAAGTATATAGACATTTGAGTGATTTTAGGGTGTTCAGATGGGCCGGGCTAAACCTGAAGTTAAGGTGGGACGGGCCGAAGTTTTTCATCAAGTATATAGAACTTCTAGGCCTGTAAAAACGGGCCGGGCCCATATTAGACGGGCCGTGCCGGGCCAGGAATTTCGGTTTTTGAAACGGGCTGGGCCAAGTTGTCGACGGGCCGAGCCGAGACCTAAAAAAATGATCCTTGCAGAACTAAATATGTATGCACGGTTCAAATTCTCTAATTTCATGCGAGCGAAGCCGCTACGGGCACTGCTAGTATATATATATATATATATATATATATATATATATATATATATATATATATATATATATATATATATATACGCACTAAAACTCGGAATCGGCGCTCGGACTCGGTGAAAAATGACCTCAAAACTCGGTGCTCGGATTCGGCATCAAATTTGTCACTCGGTCCATCCCTAATAAAAAGTAATGTATGTGGGTATTTGCCTATTACATCCAAATCGCAAAAGCAATCTCAACAACATTTGGCATGGAGGTAGTCTTCACTAAAGAAAAAAATTTTCAAATTATAAAAAGATCCTTTTTATTTTACGCTTCATTGGCAAAAAATTAAAACTAAGCAATAAACCATAGACAACGCCGGCTAACCCTCATTACCGGATTAACCGGTATGCCAACTTTGCCATGACTGGGGCCCCCACGCCGGGAGCCACCGCTGTGTCTTGAAAAAAAATGTGGTTAGCATATATTCAAGTCTTATAGTCATTAAAGGTCACCCTTTTAGCGGATCTGAGTACCACGGTAAACCAAGTACCGCAGTATTTCAGGCACTGTACAATTTTTTTCTGTTTCAAGTCACCGATGGACGGTACTATCGGATTGTTTGTCACATTTTCCGGGAAAAAGCCTTACGGTAAAGTCTTTGTTCTTAACAGGAAGGATGGCGAGTGTACCATGCCTTGAAGATTTTGGCGTTGGGCCCCCTTTAAAATTGGCCTCAACCGCAAGGAGAGTGGTACGGACAAAGAAAAAACACCTAAACCACTCCATCCACAATTCGTGCCTCTGAAAGTGAACCCCCAATTACATTCAGCGCAGGGTTCCCGAGACCTTAATTCGTCCCTGCTAAACCTGCTAATAAGCTAAATAAATGACGGAAAAAGTATGTCCTCCAGGAAAATGCTGAATTTTCGTCCTTCGATGGGTAGGTATTCGTAGGTACTTTTTACCAATAAACTCCGAAATCTTATACTAGTTATATCAAGATATCCATGTTTAGGACTGATGGGGTATGATTGCGTAATAACTTTTATTAAACGCCTGTACGCACCCATTTTATCAACTGCTGACTGTTGACTACCGCGTACAAGATTGAGCGTAACGGTTGTTTTAGATTCAAAAATTTTAGTTCGTTGACTCAGATAAAAAGGCAAATAAAAGCATTTTTTTAAATTTATTTTTATCTTTACTTGTTAAGATTCGGCACACGTCTTTTTCAAGACAAGTCTTGCACAAAGGCGAGAAAGGGACCTGGTAAAAGCAGCCATTTATAGGCGCCTACCATTTTAGAAATGTGAGTGAACTCCTTGCTTAAGGGAGTTACGCTGGTGACGCCGGTGAGGCTCGAACTGTCGACCTAACGATCGGCAGGCGAACGCTCTACCTCTCTTCCACCAGCGCCATTTTAGTCTTAAAAGACTTGGTATAAAGAAATGAAAACTATTAAAAAAAAAAACTACGTTCTAATAATTTAATTTCATTTTGACGATCTTAAACGTGGCGTTAGTCGGATGACTTTTAGGTCACGAACAAGTACGTTTTGAGGACCTTTCTAAATCGTTCAGTCGTCGCAGCAGTCGTTACCTCCGGCGGAAGAGCCTTGGGCCAGCGACTGCAGACGTCTGTCACCAGTATTTTTGAAGGGAGTCAATTTTTGTTTTGTAAAATATTTATAAAATAAAAATGTAAAAAATATATACTGTGACGTTTCAGTAATGGAGAAAAAGAGAGAAAGGAAGAAAGAGGAGAGAGAGAGATAACATTCCAACGATGAAAGCTTTTCATTGATCTTTAATTGGAGAAGCTTCTTAAAAATTTAAAGAGATCCAATTCTTCTTAGCAGCCGGTTCATCCAACAATTCATTTATTTCAGTAATTGTTTTCAGTAGGTTTCGTAATCTTTGTTGAAAAAACCTATCTTAAAAAAGAAACTTTGAGCCACATTTCAGTCTCATAATTTCAACATTGTTGACGGATAATATCAACATTTCATTAAATCATGACATTGAAATCTTTTGTTGAACGCTTCTTACCGGAGACGGATCTGACCTCATTTAATTCTTGCTTTGTAGGGGCGTGCCTTATGTCAGGTAATGTTATGTGCGGATCATGTCAATTGCGGGTTCATGTCATATTCAGAGTCATGTCATATGCGTGGGGCATGCCATATGTTTGATAGTATTTGGTAACAGGGTTATTGAATTCCTCGTAATTGTTATGCATTTTCACTGCTTGTACAGAAACAACTTCCTGCACATGATTTGAACAAAACGAATTTTCACTCCCAAAACTTTTCGTAATTTTTTTCAACAAAAAGAAAAATTTTCATCGAAATTTTCTTGCCTGAGCGCCACCTTGACTGATGCACTGAAAATTTTCACAGACCGTCATTAAACTCAATTTTAAAAATAATTGAATATGTTCGGATCCCCGCCCCAGGAAAGCACTGAGAATTAGTATACAGTGAAATATATAATCGCATATGGTGAGGCAATCGCACTCAGTGGGACATTCGCAAACGTTGTAACAACTACGCCCGGCTTTATTCAAGTAAACAACTCAAAACCGGCTTTTATGTCAAGCTAGAAATAGTCGCTTTGTGAAAAGCAAAATAAGAATAACAAATGAGAAGATGATGGTGATGATGATGATGACGATG
Organism: Erpobdella octoculata; assembly: GCA_963978895.1. NCBI lineage: Eukaryota > Metazoa > Annelida > Clitellata > Hirudinida > Erpobdellidae > Erpobdella > Erpobdella octoculata. Next base: position 8,677,388 of record OZ022239.1, read on the forward strand.
CCATCATTCCCATCAGACGTCAGTCAATAGCGTTCTTTTACTGAGTGTCGGCTTCGTTTGAGCGGAGCTTAAATCTGGTGACGTCATGAGAGGATGTGGAGGAGATTGGACAGTTTTTGAAATCGGGGTCAGCTTGGATGTTTCCGATTTGTTGTCGAGTTGTTGTGACGTAAGTGACGGCGAAAGTGAATCTGCGTTTGTCTTTTGAGCGGTGGCATACGAGGGAGGACTTTCGTAGTAGCTAGCAGTTGACGACTCCCCAGGAGCAGGGGGATTTGCCACCTTGAGGGTAGTGACTAATTTTGTAGACTCTTGAAAGTTTTTCGATTTTACCAAGTTTTGGCGAGGTGGACCTGGAAGCGTTTTGGAAATGTAAGATGTTTCATAGCGGTCGAATGTTGTTGTTGTTGTTGTTGTGGTAGGTGTCGTAGTTGTTACGGATGTTGTTGCTGCTGTTGGGTCTGAGTGGTTGATAACGTTGGACCAGGAGACGTTTTTTTGATATTTTTTGTTGTCCAGCTGCTTACCAGTGCTGGGAAACGTCTGGGTCAAAGGTAAACGTTCATATTGAAGGTGTTGCTGGAAATGCTGTACGTTGTGTTGAAAACAATGTTGCTCGACGCATTCAAGCTGTTGCTGTTGCTGATGATACTGGTAGTGTTGGTGTGGCTGATGATGATGCTGATTATGGCGGGGACGAGGAAAACTGAAAATTTGTTCGCCACTGGAAATGGCGGGAGGAAGTGGCGGGATCTTGTAGCTCATCGTGTTAATATTTCTGCTCTGGATGGCTGGGTAACATTTTTGTTGGCTAACCTGTCGATAGCCCACCTGTAGCCCCTCGGATGAAGGTGAACTCTGGTTGATGAGCGGCTTGATTTCGGCTTTGTTCGCCTGGTGCAGCGTTCCCGAGGAGGTCTGACGGCCAAAGCTGTCAACCATATTGTGGCTGTCCAGTGTCGAGTGATCGATCTCTGCCTGTGATAGCGCCGAGTGTCGCTGTTTCTGCTTTTTGGAGCGCTTTGTTCTGTCGGAGAAATTAAACCAGTAAGCAAATATGCAATTATGCAAATATGCAATTATGCAAATATGCAATTATGCAAATATGCAATTATGCAATTATGCAAATATGCAAATATGCAAATATGCAATTATGCAAATATGCAATTATGCAATTATGCAAATAGGCAATTATGCAAATATGTAAATATGAAATTATGCAATTATGCTAATTATTATCAACATTAACTTGTTTTATAATGTTTTTTTATTTTCAGCAATAATATTAAACATTTTATTTTGACGCTTTTTTTATTAAAACATTAACAATTTCTGCAAAAAACATGTGCAAAAACAAATCTGTTGAAAAATATTTAATTCTATAAACAAATGAATTTAGTTGAATTTCAAATAAAATGAAATAAAAACGAACTTCTTACGTTTTAAATCTAATAAAGCAAAATGAAGAGGTGATGATGATGATGACGAGAAGTATAGATCCGCTGGTGATGATGATGGTCACGAATGCTGTAAATTGAGAAGAAATAAATAGTTTTACATTTATTCAATGGAATTTCAGAACAATCTAAAAATTTATACAAAGTAAATATAATTTACGCCATGATGCCAACACAAAAGCAGCAAGAACAACACAAACAAGAAGACCAGCAAACATACAAACACCAAAAATATAAACAAAACAAAACAATAAAAATAATAAGAATAAGAAGAACAATGTTCGTATACAACTTCAATTAGCATGGTTCAAACGGTAGACGTCCGTAAACGTCAGGCGCTAATTTCTGGGTTAAAACTTTTCAGCAGTGCAAGATGCGATGATGATGATGATGATGATGATGATGATGATGATGATGATGATGATGATGATGATGATGATGATGATGATGTTAATGATGATGATGACGATGACGATGACGATGACGATGACGATGACGATGACGATGACGATGACGATGATGATGATGATGATGATGATGATGGTGGTGGTGTTGGTGGTTAGATGACGACGATGCATAAGATAATAATAATGATGATGATGATGATGATGATGATGATGATGGTAGATGATGGTGTACTGTCACTTCATCGATGGTGAAAGCAGCAGTGATGAAGAGAATAAAGAATGAAATGATGGCGATGACACGGTCTTGCATTTATTATGAATCATTTGACATACGTCATATAAATCAAAAGATTTAATCAGCTATAAACAACAAGCCGCAGAGACGTTTTTGCTCTCATTTATTATTAATGATGAAGATGATGATGATGATGATGATGATGATGATGATGATGATGATGGTGATGGTGATGGTGATGGTGATGGTGACGGTGCCGACGACGACGACGATGATGATGATGATGATGACGATGACGACGACGATGATGACGCTTTTGTGACTTTTATTTTGTAAAAAAGCGCTATATAAAAAACCTGTATAATAATAATAATAATAATGTCTGGGATCGATAAAGATATCAGCTGCCTTATTTGGTTTATTCGTTTACAATAATGAATAACTATTATATATTCATTTTTAAATAATTATATTTAATTTCTTTAATAAAATCAAAATTGATAACTAAGAGCAAATCTAAGTTATAATTTATTAAAATATCTCATGTGCTCAAATCTGTGGTTAAGTTTTACAATAAAAGTGGACAATATACACACACACACACACATACACACGAGGACACACCAGTATACAAGAAAACCCAGATAGTGTGTGATTAACATCACTAATTTCAAGTTGTCCATCTTTTACGGCGCTCCAATTCGTTTCTCATCCGATCTTGCGCACACGCTTTCTCAATCCGAATTTTTCTCCTTAATGCATAGAAACCGAAACTTGCATCTTAAAAGATATTTTATCCGTAAAAAGTGAGTGTGTGTCTGATGTTCATGGGAACAAAATGATCGCGGCTGTTTAGTGAATGAAGATCAAATTTCACGCAGTTTTTATAGAACGCAAAAATAACCGAGAAAAGATAAATGTTTGCGCGAACTTTCCCTTAAATAAAAGAAAATATAAAATAAAAAAAACATTTTTGAATGGAAAAATATTCACGCCTATTAGGACTGTTAAGAATGTACATCACGTGATCTTCATCTAGTCACGTGGTTGGCTGCATTTTGTCATCATGCTCTCTCGCATGAGTGACTCATCTCGTAACCATGACGACGATGACGGGGACGCAACAATGGCGACTGTGATCAGGCGCGTAGCCAGAGGTGCAGGGGGGTTATGGATGAATGCCCCCCTGTCAGAAATTTCGACACTTATTTTCAGCTGATCAGGAGAGTAGCTAGGTCAGGACGAGGTGTGTGGCACTTTTCCCAACACTATTTGTCGGTTATGCACCTTCGAAGGCACGTTATTTTAACTTTTTTA
>OZ022239.1:8685803-8703303 GCA_963978895.1 Erpobdella octoculata
TAAAATAAATGAGACTCAATACTTCTTTCACTTATTTATTGTATTTCCCGGTGGATGCCCCGTAAATGATCCCGGGGTACTAGGTTGGCATGGAATTAATGTAATATTCTAAATAAAAAAATTCCAACATGACAGCAAGTTACATGCCAGATCAGCGATTGCATCCATAATTTCTCGGCCTGTTATGAGACTACAGCTAGATTACAAAGGTCAACCATGGGTAGAGCTTGGTAACCCAGCTCTAAGTTGGCAGCTTTAATGGTACCCAGTGCTCTTTTCTATTATGCACAACCTACCCTAATGGTAGATGGACTGAAGCATGTTATGCATGCATGCAACAAAATCAGGAAATATAGTGAAATAATGTTAACCTCGAAGTTGCGGTGAATTCGTAAAAAAATATGAAAATAAATTTTTCAGGTTTATTTTTCGAGTGGATGTGCATATTTTAAATGTATGCAAGGACAAGTAAGTAAGTCAGGTTTTTTTTAAATAGGGGGTTTAGTGCCCCCTTACCACCACTGCATAAGACTCTTCTACCACAACATGTTCGACCTGATTAAAATTCGAGTTGCTTTTAATTAAATTTCTACTGCAATTTAGCGAAATAATTGCTGATTCATTTCTTTCATTTTATTTCTTTAAGGAAAGAAAAAAGTTGCGAAAAGAGAAAAAAAACGGAGGAGCTGGAGGTGGAAGAAAGTGTGGGTGGGGGTTGCAGGAATGGGAGGATGTGTAAAACACGCAAACGAAGGCCATTACAGCCAATAAAAGCTACGTCAAAAAGTAGAGGAGTGAATATGATTGAGTGAATGAGTGAGTGAGTGAGTGAGTGAGTGAGTGAGTGAGTGAGTGAGTGAGTGAGTGAGTGAGTGAGTGAGTGAGTGAGTGAGTGAGTGAGTGAGTGAGTGAGTGAGTGAGTGAGTGAGTGAGTGAGTGAGTGAGTGAGTGAGTGAGTGAGTGAGTGAGTGAGTGAGTGAGTGAGTGAGTGAGTGAGTGAGTGAGTGAGTGAGTGAGTGAGTGAGTGAGTGAGTGAGTGAGTGAGTGAGTGAGTGAGTGAGTGAGTGAGTGAGTGAGTGAGTGAGTGAGTGAGTGAGTGAGTGAGTGAGTGAGTGAGTGAGTGAGTGAGTGAGTGAGTGAGTGAGTGAGTGAGTGAGTGAGTGAGTGAGTGAGTGAGTGAGTGAGTGAGTGAGTGAGTGAGTGAGTGAGTGAGTGAGTGAGTGAGTGAGTGAGTGAGTGAGTGAGTGAGTGAGTGAGTGAGTGAGTGAGTGAGTGAGTGAGTGAGTGAGTGAGTGAGTGAGTGAGTGAGTGTGACTGAATGAATGAGTGAGTGAGTGTGTGAGTGTGACTGAATGAATGAATGAGTGAGTGAGTGATGGATATTGGCTTATAGGTGTTTAAAAAAGTGTCAATAAAAAAGCGTGAAAAAATTAAAGTAATTACCGACTCAAGAATAACTAACGAATGAAAACCTCGTAACATGCAGGCCATCAATTCCATACAAGCCCTGAAAAGTGTTTGCTAGAAAAATGCTTTTTTGAGTATGTGTTCGTAGATGTTCGTGTCTAGAGCTGTAGATGTGCATGTGAGTATACATTTGTGCGTGTGAATCGTCTGTTTGCGAGCATTGTTTAGCTGTAATATGGGCTGTCAAATTTGAAATGTCCCGAGCGAGCAGTTTTTGTTATAATAAGCCGTGTCAATATTGAAATTCAGTGTCTGTGACGTTTAACAGCTGTAACTGGAAGCATTACGAAAATGTTGCGAAAGTAGATCAACATGGCAACATGTGTATCAGACAAAAAGATCCAAACGGAGGAAATAATTATCAGGACTCCCGCTGTGGTACGAAATCAGTCTTTCTATCTTTGGCAAACGATAAAGTACACTGTCGGTAAGAAGCGAAAGATGCAGCAAAAAAAACCGTCTTGATAGAGGATGCGCACATTTGTGCGAATGAAACTGGAGAAGGCACATCGGCATATGTGTATATTGTTGTTTGTTTGTTTGTCGACATGACAGGGTAGGCTGGGAAAAAATCATGTGAAGTCTGGTACTGGGAAGATTTTCGGAAAGAATGTTTTATTTTTATTTTTTATTTTCAAGGTTCAGCAAATACGAAAACGTCATAATTTTCGGACGACAATTTTTAGCTAGGATGAACGAGTCACTTGTTTGTAAACAAAAAGTAATTTTACGGGAGGAAGTCGTCCCTTATGACCTGCTGGAGGAGATAGTGGTCAGTGGCCATGCGTGTGAGCATGTTGTGTGCGTGGGTGTATTCGTGCGTGTGTGCGTGGGTGTATTTGTGCGTGTGTGCTCGTATGCGTGTATTTGTTCGTTCGTATGTGTGTATTTGTGCGTGTGTGCGTTTGTATGCGTGTATTTGTGCGTGTGTTGTATCGACAATTGAGCATAACTTTTGAGAGAGTATCAGGAACATTACGCCCGATCAAGCATGCGTGTACATCGTTTTTCTGCAAAACATAAACATCAGAAGTCGATTCGAAAACAAAAACAGACGAAAAAATAATAATTATTATTAAAATCCACTTTTAGCCGCAGAAAGGAAGATGGCGCTTGCGTCGCTCACGCTCTGGCGCTTCGGTTGAAATTTATTTTAATAAAATCATGAAAGAAATTCCATCACAGACGAAGGAGGTCATTGGAAGATCATTTCAAATCAGGCAGGATGCTATGCGTAAACATTCCCACTGATTGATGTGGAGGGGTCCAGATGGCAAGACCCTGCTTTATGAACGTTTCTTTCTATATCTCTCTCTGTCTGCCTGCATCCCTTTCTCTCTTTTTAACGTTTTTCTGAATTTCCATTTCTTATTTTTTTTTATTTCATTTTTGAGTTTTATTTTTTTTCATCTTTCGTTGGTTTGATATTTTTTTATGCCGCCATCAACTTGAATCAAGCATTTTGCTGTAGCGTGTCGTTAAAGATTTTAGATTAGCTTTTTGTTTCGTCGTCTGAAGTGTGAATGTTGTTAACTGCTTTGGTAATAAATGCAATTTATGAATAATTAAACAAATAGCTACTAAATAATATATGTGAATATTTTATGAACAATTAAATAAATAGCTAGTAATTATTATATGTAATTATAACTAAGGTTGTTATTTATTTTTATAGCTATAACTAGCGGGGTTACCCGGCGTTGCCCGGGGTTTTTAGAGGTTTTTCTAATGTTTGTCTCTCTCGCTCCCGTTTCCTTCTCCACTTTCCCGTTTTCGTCGCGTTCCCGGTCGCTTTTCCGCTCTCGGTCGTTTTCCAGCTCCCGGTCGCTTTCCCGCTCAGAGGTTTTGTTATCGATTTTCTCTCTTGCTCGCGTTTCCTTCCAAGCTTGCTCTCCCGATTCCAGTCGCTTTCCGCGTTCCCGGTCGCTTTCCGCGTTCCCGGTCGCTTTCCGCGTTCCCGGTCGCTTTCCCGTTCCCGGTCGCTTTCCCGTTCCCGGTCGCTTTTCCGTTCCCGGTCACTTTCCCGTTCCCGGTCGATTTCCCGTTCCCGGTCGCTTTCCCGTTCCCGGTCGCTTTTCCGTTCCCGGTCGCTTTCCCGTTCCCGCTCACGCTTGCTCTCCCGTTCCCGGTCATGCTTGCTCTCCCATTCCCGGTCACGGTTGCTCTCCCGTTCCCGTTTACGCTCATTTTCTCTTTTACATTCTTTCATAACTTCTGTTAGCCTATAAAACGTAAAATAGATTTGCTAAGACTATATATATATATACTAGCAGTGCCCGTAGCGGCTTCGCTCGCATGAAATTAGAGAATTTGAACCGTGCATACATAGTAGAGTACTGCACGGATCAATTTTTTAAGTCTCGGCTCTACCCGTCGACAACTTGGCCTAGCTCGTTTCAAAAACCGAAATTCCTGGCCCGGCACGGCCCGTCTAATATGGGCCCGGCCCGTTTTTACAGGCCTAGAAGTTCTATATACTTGATGAAAAACTTCGGCCCGTCCCACCTTGACTTCAGATTTAGTCCGGCCGTCTGAACATCCTAAAATCACTAACTAAAATGTCTATATACTTGGTTAAAAATCTCGGCCCGTCCCACCTTGATTTAAGGTTTGGGCAGGGCCGTATGAAGACCTTAAAATAACGGCTTGGCCTGTCCGTCCGGTGATAAACTGAACTCATTTTTTAACCAGCACAAAACCTCAAAATACTAATTTTCACATCTGTAGCACTTACAGTTTTTGAGTAGCAGTTATTTTAAAATCAAATAACCCTTTTTCCACTTCACATTTGAGGTCCTGGAAACCAAATTTTCAAAAAATGGTGAAACACGTATATCATTACTTTTAGAGTAGAAACTAAATACTAACTTTACTTTTGTAGCATTTACAGTTTTTGAGTAGCAGCTACTTTAAAAACCAAATAACCCAAAAAATGATGAAACACGTATATCTTTTTTTTGAGTAGATACTAAGTATTAATTTTTACATCTGTGGCAATTACAGTTGTTGAGTAGCAGTTAGTTTAAAAACCAAATAACCCTATTTTCCACCCCACATTTGAAGTCCTGGAAACCAAATTTTCAAAAAATTGTGAAACCTGTATATCATTATTTTTAGAGTAGAAACTAAATACTAATTTTTACTTTTGTAGCATTAACAGTTTTTGAGTAGAAGCTACTTTAAAAACCAAATAACCCAATTTTCCAACCCACATTTGAGGTCCGGGAAACAAAATTTGTAAAAAATGGTGAAACCCGTATATCTTTATTTTTAGAAAAGAAACTAAATAATAATTTTTACATCTGTGGTATTTACTGTTTTCGAGTAGCAGTTACTATAAAAGACAATTAGCCCTATTTCCACCCCACATTTGAAGTCCTGGAAACCAAATTTTCAAAAAATGCTAAAACACGTATTTCATTATTTTTGGAGTAGAAACTAAATACTAATTGTAAAAAATGGTAAAACACGTATATCTTTATTTTTAGAAAAGAAACTAAACAATAATTTTTACATCTGTGGTATTTACTGTTTTTGAGTAGCAGTTACTATAAAAGACAATTAGCCCTATTTTCCACCACACATTTGAAGTCCTGGAAACCAAATTTTCAAAAAATGCTAAAACACGTATTTCATTATTTTTGGAGTAGAAACTAAATACTAATTTTTACTCCTGTAGCATTAACAGTTTTTGAGTAGCAGCTACTTTAAAAACCAAATAACCAAATTTTATAACCAACATTTGAGGTCCGGAAAACTGAATTTTCAAAAAATGGTGAAACACGTATCTTTTTATTTTTTAAAAAGAATCCATATACCAAATTTAAAAATTTCCTCATTTTTGGTTTTCGAGATATACATTGTTTTAGAAAAAAATTGTTTTCCAGTTTTTTCTCCTCAGGAGCAAAATTTTCAAAAATCCTTTCTTAGCGGATGTTTACGCTATAAAAGTAATATAAGTTCCAAATTTCACGTTCCTAGGATGAGGCGTTTGAGCTCGGCGTTGATTATCAGTCAGTCAGGACATGTTCTTTTATATATATAGATATATATATATATATATATATATATATATATATATATATATATATATATATATATATATATGAATGTTTGTGGGTTAGTTTGTCTATTATAGAAACGGGAAAGCGACCCAGAACGGACAGCGAGCGGGAACGGAAAAGCAAGCGTGAGCGGGAATGGGAGAGCAAACGTGAGCGGGAACGGGACAGCGACCGGGAACGGGAAAACGACCGGGAGCGGGAAAGCGACCGGGAGCGGGAAAGCGACCGGGAGCGGGAAAGCGACCGGGAGCGGAAAAACGACCGGGAGCGGGAAAACGACCGAAAACGGGAAAGCGAACAGGAGTGGGAAAGCAGGTGGGAAAGGAAACGGGAGAGAAAGAGACAAACATTAGAAAAACCTCTAAAAACCTCCGCTAGTACATATATAAACACACACACAGACACACATACATGCACATACACGTACATACATACACACATACATACGCACATACATATATATATATATATATATATATATATACTAGCGGGGTTACCCGGCGTTGCCCGGGGTTTTTAGAGGTTTTTCTAATGTTTGTCTCTCTCGCTCCCGTTCCCTTCTCCACTTTCCCGTTTTCGTAGCGTTCCCGGTCGCATTTCCGCTCTCGGTCGTTTTCCAGCTCCCGGTCGCTTTCCCGCTCAGAAGTTCTGTTATCGATTTTCTCTCTTGCTCGCGTTTCCTTCCAAGCTTGCTCTCCCGATTCCAGTCGCTTTCCGCGTTCCCGGTCGCTTTCCGCGTTCCCGGTCGCTTTCCGCGTTCCCGGTCGCTTTCCCGTTCCCGGTCGCTTTCCCGTTCCCGGTCGCTTTCCCGTTCTCGGTCGCTTTCCCGTTCCCGGTCGCTTTCCCGTTCCCGGTCGCTTTCCCGTTTCCGGTCGCTTTCCCGTTCCCGCTCACGCTTGCTCTCCCGTTCCCGGTCATGCTTGCTCTCCCATTCCCGGTCACGGTAGCTCTCCCGTTCCCGTTTCCGTTCCCGCTCATTTTCTCTTTTACATTCTTTCATAACTTCTGTTAGCCTATAAAACGCAAAATAGATTTGCTAAGACTATATATATATATATGAATGTTTGTGGGTTAGTTTGTCTATTATAGAAACGGGAAAGCACCCGGAACGGACAGCGAGCGGGAACAGAAAAGCAAGCGTGAGCGGGAATGGGAGAGCAAACGTGAGCGGGAACGGGGCAGCGACCGGGACGGGAAAACGACCGGGAGCGGGAAAGCGACCGGGAGCGGGAAAGCGACCGGGAGCGGGAAAGCGACCGGCAGTGGGAAAACGACCGAAAACGGAAAAGCTAACAGGAGTGGGAAAGCAGGTGGGAAAGGAAACGGGAGAGAAAGAGACAAACATTAGAAAAACCTCAAAAAACCTGGGCAACGCCGGGTATCTCCGCTAGTACATACATAAACACACACACAGACACACATACATGCACATACACATACATACATACACACATACATACGCACATACATATATATATATATAGTTCCCGCTCGCTCACCCGCTCCGCTCCGCTCATTTTGTGACGGATTTCAAAAATTTTTTTTTTAGTTTTGATTTTCATTGACTCTCAAGGTTGTGTGAAAATTTCATTACGATCGGATGAATGGTGTAGCAATGCATAAAGGACATTAACATAAATACAAACATTCATTTTTATATATATAGATATATATATATATATATATATATATAGTTCCCGCTCGCTCACCCGCTCCGCTCCGCTCATTTTGTGACGGATTTCAAATTTTTTTTTTATATTTGATTCCTCTTGACTCTCAAGGTTGTGTGAAAATTTCATTACGATCGGATGAATGGTGTAGCAATGCATAAAGGCCATTAACATACATACAAACATTCATTTTTATATATATAGATTATTATATGTTATTATAACTAAGGTAGTTATTTATTTTTATAGCTATAATTATTATATGTTATTATAACTAAGGTAGTTATTTATTTTTATAGCTATAATTATTATATGTTATTATAACTAAGGCAGTTATTTATTTTTATAGCAATAATTATTATATGTTATTATAACTAAGGTAGTTATTTATTTTTATAGCTATAATTATTATATGTTATTATAACTAAGGTAGTTATTTATTTTTATAGCTATAATTATTATATGTTATTACTAGCAGTGCCCGTAGCGGCTTCGCTCGCATGAAATTAGAGAGTTAGAACCGTGCATCCATAGTAGAGATCAATTTTTCAGGTCTCGGCTCGGCCCGTCGACAACTTAGCCCAGCCCGTTTTAAAAACCTAAACTCCTGGCCCGGAACAGCCCGTTTGAATTAGGCCCGGCCCATTTTTACAGGCCTAGAAGTTCTATATACTTGATGAAAAACTTCGGCCCGTCCCACCTTGACTTCAGGTTTGGCCCGGCCCAACTGAAGACCCTAAAATCACTAAAATATCTATATACTTGGTGAAAAACCTCGGCCCGTCCCACTTTGATTTAAGGTTTGGCCTGGCCCGTGTGAAGACTCTAAAACAACGGCTTGGCCCAACCGGTGATAAACTGGACTTAGCTACTTTTAACCGGCACAAAACTTCAAAATACTAATTTTTACAGTTTTTGAGTAGCAGTTATTTTGAAATCAAATAACCCTTATTTCCACCCCACATTTGAGGTCCTGGAAACCAAATTTTTAAAAAATGTTGAAACACTTATATCATTATTTTTTGAGTAAATACTAAATACTAATTTTGACATCTATAGCATTCACAGTTTTTGAGTAGCAGTTACTTTAAAAACCAAAGAAACCTTTTTCCACCCCACATTTGAGATCATGAAAACCAAAATTTCATATATCCTTATTTTTAGAGTAGAAACTAAATACTAATTTTTACTTTTGTAGCATTTACAGTTTTTGAGTAGCAGTTACTTTAAACACCAAGTAACCCAATTTTCCACCCCACATTTGAGGTCCTGAAAACCAAATTTTCAAAAAATAGTGAAACACATATCATTATTTTTAGAGTAGAAACTAAATACTAATTTTTACTTTTGTAGCATTTACAGTTTTTGAGTATCAGTTACTTTAAAAACCAAGTAATCCTATTGTCCAGCCCAAATTTAAGGTCCTGGAAACCAAATTTATAAAAAAATGGTGAAACACGTATATCTTTATTTTTAGAATAGAAACTAAATACTAATTTTTACATCTGTGGTATTTACAGTTTTTGAGTAGCAGTTACTTTAAAAAAACAAATAACCCTATTTTCCACCCCACATTTGAAGTCCTGAAAATCAAATTTTCAAAAAATGCTAAAACACGTGTTTCATTATTTTTGGAGTAGAAACTAAATACTAATTTTTACTCCTGTAGCATTAACAGTTTTTTAGTAGAAGCTACTTTAAAAACCAAATAACCCAATTTTCCAACCCACATTTGAGGTCCGGGAAACCGAATTTTCAAAAAATGGTGAAACACGTATCTTTTTATTTTTCAAAAAGAATCTATATTCCAAATTTCAAAATCTCCTCATTTTTGGTTTTCGAGATATACATTGTTTTAGAAAAAAGTTTGTTTTCCAGTTTTTTCCCCTCAGGAGCAAAATTTTCAAAAATCCTTTCTTAGCGGATGTTTACGCTATAAAAGTAATATAAGTTCCAAATTTCACGTTCCTAGGATGAGGCGTTTGAGCTCGGCGTTGATTATCAGTCAGTCATCTGTCAGTCAGTCAGTCAGTCAGTCAGTCAGTCAGGACATGTTCTTTTATATATATAGATTATTTATTTTTTCCTGAAACCTGCTCCACTTCACACTTCTTGTTCGATTGAGAAGAAAGAACATCTTTTAATCTACTTATTTTAATGACAAGCGCTGTTTTAATTTAATCTCAGCTTCATATCCTCAGTCTGGTTGTTGCAATATCCATGGACGTCTGTATAATAGCACCTGGACGGGCAAGGTTGAGCCTTGCTTGCGCTGATGTGTACGGTAGTTGTCCGACTTTCTTATTGTAGCGTGTAGGTTCTTAAACCGACCAGGCATAATAAATAATTAGTTAATTTAAATTTTGAACATTGGAAATTTGTGTTTAATCTATTATACAATCAAAAAGTTAAAAATACGCATCTTTTTTTATTCGATTAGACTCACTACTAACTACCACCACTGATCTATATATAGATCATGCTGTAAATAGATCAGTGCTTACTACTAACTTTCACTAACTCGTGTGGATTATCGTTGCGTTTTGTGTTGCGTTGTAATTTTATTCATTTGTAAACAACCTGATATTTTTATTTATTTAAGGCTTTAAGGTTTGTGGAACTTGATTTTATTCTTATTATAATTCTATTGACAAATTAGAATAAACTTGATCAATCTCGGATCGCTGATGCGTTTTGTTATTATGTCGTTCTCGAATTCGGTCGGATTATTTATGTTAATTATGTTATATTGCCTCTCTACAGCAATTTATAGTTGATTTGTGTATGATTATTTAAAGATTCATTAAAAATAATAGATATATCTCTGTTATATATATGTTTGTATATATATATATATATATATATATATATATATTAGTTTTATTCTATTTCCTACTTAGCAATTTCAACAACTGATAATCATTATGGTGTTTTCATTTGACAGGATTATATTACTGGATATATTACTTCACGCCTACAAAACACTCAAAGTTATGTTCTTTGCACTTTAAGGAAAGTGATTATGTTGAGGAGCATAAAGATAGTAATGAACGACGAAGAAAATCACTAGGCGAGAAATTGACGAGGAAACGCTTGAAAGATGGTGTCATTCCTTCAATTTTTTCCGAATACTCCAAGCTACCTATCAACTACAGCCAACCAATTTCGATCGACATCAAAAGCAACGGCAAGTCGTCGCTTCGAGCAAGAAATAACAAAATTAAATTGTCAAGAAAAGTCATTCAAGGCCAATGACGACATATCGAATATCAGCCTTTTAGACCTCCAGTCTCGTCTCACGACTGAAGCAGCAACACCGTCTGGTTTCTCAATGGCTCATATAGATGAAGTTCTGCAAATATATTTATTGGGCATTACTGATGATGTGCTGGTAGTAAAGCCATGCTCACAGTCGCTCGAGTTACAACTACAGATGGCTGTCCAAGGGCTCCAAAAATATTTCAGCAATTTAAGCGATGACCATGCAAAATTCCAAAAAATACAATTCATCATAGAACTGTTAGAATTGTTGGCGAAACCTGAACATGTCCGTCAATATTCACCACAGCTTACCATATTCTCGTATATGATTTATGCATCTAGTTCTGTAGCTTATGCAACTCTACGAGATGAAAACATTTTATGCTTGCCATCAATCAGCACTCTAAAGAAAGTCACCAGACGACTAAATGTTAATAATGGATTAAATAACGCCAGCTACTTGAAACTACGGATTGATAAGCTTAATGAATTTCAGAGAAATGTTGTGTTGATGATCGACGAAGTATATGTTGCCAAGCGGGTAGAATACACTGGTGGTGTAATTCAGGGTCTAACATTAGATGGATCTGTGGCATCAACCTTGCTCTGTTTTATGATCAAGTCAGTCGTCGGAAAGTATAAAGATCATTGCAAAGAATCCCTTGTGACAGAAAATAAACTCGAACCAATTGATATCGACAACAAACTAAACTACTCTGCAGCAACTTTTATGGAGTCTATTAATCGTGGCGGTTTATCCAGACCAACAGACTTCACCTTTAGACTGATGATTGACTGCTGGAGAGTGTTTGAAGAAATAAAATCAACCTCTTCATTAATGGAGCAGCTTCTCAACAGCACATGCCAGAGAAAGTTGTTTGGAAAAGTTATGGACAGGGTCGGCTGCATTCAAGCATTTGGTCACCTGCCTATTGATGTGAATGTGTGTGTTAATGGGCATGAACTCAATTCTCTAATCACTAATCGATTTTTCAATTGTGTTGCCAAAAACTTTGCCAAAGATTTAAACACCAACTCACAGTCTAGACAATCTAAGAAACGAAAAATAGCCAAAGTATCTGCTAGAACTGATTATTAATATACTTGACATTTTTATTGCTTTAGTTTCAATTTTTATTACATATTAATGTTTCATTATAATCAATAAAGTATTTAAATTAATCACCACTGTTATGTGTTTTAATTGTGTTGACTATTTTCGACGGAAATAAAGTTATTTAACCGTGCTTAATCAACGATAAGCGCTGCTGTGTACAGCGCACGGTCGGACAACTACCGTACGCACGCAAACGAGGTTGACTGTCCAGGTGCTATTATACAGACGTCCATGCAATATCACGTTCGTTCAGATGGACGGATGGATGGATGGATGGATGGATGGATGGATGGATGGATGGATGGATGGATGGATGGATGGATGGATGGATGGATGGATGGATGGATGGATGGATGGATGGATGGATGGATGGATGGATGGATGGATGGATGGATGGATGGATGGATGGATGGATAGTTGGATGGATGGACGGACGGACGGATGGACTTGTAGCATTTATACGGCATTGTAACCGAGTGTTTGATAAAGTATACTCGCTTTCAATATCATTTGTTTTTACAAAATATTTACTCCAACCTGGGCTAATTCACGTTAGCTGTCCAGCTGTCCAAGATATAATATCGAAAAAATTGAAATTATCTGAGCTGAACAAAACTGGCATTTTCGTGTCAGTAGGGGAGACCGGGGTTTGTTTTAATGAGGGTAAGTAGTAACAGCTTAATAACTGTACAAATATTATTCGAAGGTAAACATTTCATTTTCTGCTATCCTATAAAATTGATAAAAATGCATTGTCAGCTACAATCAGGCAATCGAGCAATCAAGCAAGACCGGCGGTGAAGTTAATGTCTGGGATTTAAAAATACAACAAAACAGACGCGACAGTTCGAGTAGAACTGATAATTTAGTAGTTTTGAGCATACAGGTTAAGAACAAAAGTATCAGCACAAAGCAACAAGTCTTTCTTTCGGCGTAGAAAAGTCAAGGCGCTTTACCGCGGGAGATGTTCTCTCACTTTTCAGCAAGCCAGTTGTCAGTTGAATTATGATATGACTGGGTGGATTGATTTATAAATAAATTGTTAGGTGTTTGAACAAATGCATAGAAAGAAAATTCGATACGATTTATAAATTCCAATTACGACAGTTTTCCCAACATCTCCTTATTAAATTTATTTTAAAAATATAAATAACTTCATACTATGTAGTACAACCTAAATGGATGTAAATAATATAGCAAGCGGGGCGTCGTTTGCTTGTAATTTGTGTTTATGTTTCATCAAAGGGTAAAAAGCCGTTTCCTATGAAGAATGAGTGACGATACTCATGTGTACATCTGTCTTTTTTGGTATATATATATATATATATGTGTGTGTGTGTGTGTGTGTGTGTGTGTGCGTGTGTGTGCGCGCGCGTGTGTGTGTGTGTGTGTGTGTGTGTGTGTGTGTGGTGTGTGACCGTGACTGTACGACTTTGATGCGATTAACATTAAATACGTCTGCACATATTGAACAAAAGCATCTAAAAAAATATTTGAGAAATCCGAAATAAAAACCATTTTATATTATTTTTATGTAAAGCTGCAGAAAAGTGACAAAGGTTCTAAATTCGTGAAAAATTTCATCACACTATAACAGCGTAAGCATAAAATATTCAAAAAGTCCTTTATTCATTATTTTATTACATTACAACCAGCGCATTTCTGAGCTCCATTATTCCATTCTCAAGGCTGAATAAATATGTAAACAAAATGCCCCAAAAAGTTACACGTGTTATAAAAATATGCATAATATGCTCAAACGGAAAAAAATCACGCATAAAAAACATTGGCTATTCAATTACAATTAGATATTTTTTTGTTCACCATTCAGTTATGTTGTAGCACAGCAAATGAGAAAACGTTTGTGGGCTTTGGTTACCTCTTCAGATACCATTTATATCATCATCCGGTACCTTTTTATTAAACTTAACTTTAACCACAATGATGTCGAACCTGTCCACTTCTCTGCCATCATGAACTGATTCATTTTTTCTGAAAAAATCTATCAAGAAATGAATTTTTTATTTCATAAAAACGTTTAGAACTTAATTTATAACTATTTAAATTTAAAAGCGTTAGCGCCAAAATACCTCAACGGATCACACCGAACTTTACCAGATCTTTAGCTGACTTAACCGAACTTAGCCGAACTTCTAAGTGCTTCATAGAATTTCATTTACCTCAGCTGAATTTGCCCGACTACATCAAACCTCACTTCACTTGACATCACCCGACTTCACCGAGCCACGTCTGACGTTACTGGACTTTCCCGCTATTCACCCGATCTTACCGTACCTCACCGGATATTATTGTCTTTCACCGGACTTCACCGAGGTAAAGTACGTTCCGGTGAGATCTAGTTAAGTCAGGTAGTAGGGTCCGGTGAGGTCCGGTGAGGTCGGGTGTGGTATTTGATCGCACCCTTCTTAAAGGATTACAACTTTTGTATCCACTTTTTCAATACAAATTTAAAATAATATTATTTAATTTTTTTATTTTAATGCTATAATTTTATTTGTGGCAAGTTATAGTGAGTTTTACAGTAACTAATTGAAGTTTATTACCACTAAATTTCATTTTAAATTGAAATTGATATTTTTTCTGGTTGTTTTAAAATAAAATATAAATTGTTTTGAAATATTAACACATGCTTTTAAATGAATTTTCCAATTCATTATCGATATTGCATAGAAAATATTCGCATCATCGCAACTGGCATGCTATCTTGTGGATGAATGCCAACCAAAGATGGAATTTTTGTTTGGTTTTTAAAAACTAAATTTATTAAAATAAAAAACTGACATTTTGATTTTTGTGTACCTTGTTATTTTTTAACTAGATTTTTCTATTTAATATTCTCCATTATTATATATGAAATTTGTTAATTTTATTCTTAATTTGAAAAAATTGAGCTTCGTAAACCACAATTTTAAACAATTAATAAACTTTGAGTACTATTATTTTTCCGAAATAATTTATACTCAAAAATTAAAATTTTTTAATAAATTAATTTGCACAGCTCTCATGTAATTTCAATTAAACACCTGAAAATACTTAGAAACTTTTATTCTGAGATTTTTTCTTTCATTTCTTCTCTCATTTTTAGAAAGTTGCTTTTTTCGAACTACAACTAAGAACTGAATAATCGAGAGAAAGAGAATACTCTTCTTCGTTTTGTAGCAAAAATGCATTGAACAGATCCCCGGGAACACCCGTGCGTACTTCGAGGTCAATGCTATTCAATTCAACGTGCCGGTCGGTTCTGTAATGGAAATACTCGATACGAATTTATAAATACAATCATAAATAATAACATTCAGTATTGAAAAAATTTTTCTTTTTTTTAAATTGCTCTGCAGAAAATCAAAACGAAGAAAAAATAACAACAAATGCGTTTATCCAGATGAGCAGATCTGAGCGAAACTGCACACGGCAAAGCATTCGAGTTGATAAATTACTGCCAACAAGCTGCAATCATCCAGCTTAGCATTCAGATCAGGACCAGCGATCACTTCGATCTATTATCAATCAATCAATCAACATCATTATCTCAATCAGCAGAAACACTGATTGATATCACTCTCATGTGATGAATGGTAGGAACGAAATTGGAGGCAGCAAAATTGTCCCTCATTTAGTGTAGGGGGAAGAGAAGGGATGCCCTCTCCATCATCACTTGTTCTTTTTCAATAATAAAATACCATTCACCGCTCAATTAGTCATTCTTCTTCGACCGCATTCGCCTTCATTCTACAATGCTTTTATCTACTCGTCGTCTCTGTTTGTCTGTCTGTTTCTAATTTTTTAATTCATTCGCCAGAGTCGTAGTCTCTGTTTGTCTGTTTCTCTGTCTGTTTCAATTCTTGTAATTCAATTTTTGAGTCACTTCCTGATGATAGATTTTTTTCAAATTTTGCATACATGCTCAAAATAGAAAAAATGCAATATTCAATTATTAGTTTTACAATAAGTCAATTAATTTAGTTAATTTTAATTAATTTCATTTTTATATGGGAAGAAAAAATTATAATAATTATAATTATTATAAATTATATATTATTATAAATAATATAAATTATACATTATTATAAATTATTATAAAATTATAAATAATTATAATTAAATAATTATAATTATAAGAAAAAATTGATTGCAAAATTTGTGTTTTAATTACATATAAAAGCATTGGGTTTTAAAAATTCTTTTTAATTTACTTGTTTAACTACTATAAATATATCTAACATCATTTTCACTACAATTATAACTATTATAAATAAATCTAACATCTTTTCACTACCATTATAACTAATATAAATACATCTAACATCATTTTCACTATCATTATAACTACCATAAATACATCTAACATAATTTCCACTAACATTATAACTACTATTAATTTACATCTAGCATCATTTTTACTACCATTCTACTTCTATAATTACCTCTAACATAACTAATATTAATACATCAAACATCGCTTCACAGTCACAAAATTGTCACGATTTCATTGTCATAATCATAACATCGTCATTTTCTTACCTCCATTATCACAATTATCGCAGTCGTAACCAATATCACCATCCTTATCATCATCATCATCACCCTAATTTTTATTATCACCATCGTCATCACTATCGCCATCACCACCGCCACCGCCACCACTACCACCATCATCATCATATCTCCTAATCCAGCGTTCTCCTTTTCAACATTTGATCAACGCCACACTCCATCCAATTTCCTTTCCCGCGAAACAAACAAGGGTGAGCGATGACCAACTGAAAATTGAGGACCTTAAAGATGTTCAGACGTGGTCAACTCATCTTGAATGCGTCACAAATCCGGAAGGTCGACCAGTGTCGCATCTGAGGACACACCGACGCATACAAACGATCGTAGATTTAATGCCGCCAATATAAGCAGTCGAACTCCTAACAAATGAACGGACCCTGATGTATGTTTCATTTTATCTCCACGTATGTACAAATGTACGCCAGGCCTTCTCAATATGCGCATGAAATCTGCGAGATGTTGTGGGACGATGCTTTAGCTCTTTATTTGGCCATTAACAACTTCTTCCACCCACTCTCTTACTCTCCCACCCTCTTACTCGCACACTCGCTCACTTACCCACCCGCCCACTCACTCACCATTCGCCAACTCACTCACCCACCACTCGATCACTCATTCACTCATTCACTCATTCACTCACTCACTCACTCACTCACTCACTCACTCACTCACTCACTCACTCACTCACTCACTCACTCACTCACTCACTCACTCACTCACTCACTCACTCACTCACTCACTCACTCACTCACTCACTCACTCACTCACTCACTCACTCACTCACTCACTCACTCACTCACTCACTCACTCACTCACTCACTCACTCACTCACTCACTCACTCACTCACTCACTCACTCACTCACTCACTCACTCACTCACTCACTCACTCACTCACTCACTCACTCACTCACTCACTCACTCACTCACTCACTCACTCACTCACTCACTCACTCACTCACTCACTCACTCACTCACTCACTCACTCACTCACTCACTCACTCACTCACTCACTCACTCACTCACTCACTCACTCACTCACTCACTCACTCACTCACTCACTCACTCACTCACTCACTCACTCACTCACTCACTCACTCACTCACTCACTCACTCACTCACTCACTCACTCACTCACTCACTCACTCACTCACTCACTCACTCACTCACTCACTCACTCACTCACTCACTCACTCACTCACTCACTCACTCACTCACTCACTCACTCACTCACTCACTCACTCACTCACTCACTCACTCACTCACTCACTCACTCACTCACTCACTCACTCACTCACTCACTCACTCACTCACTCACTCACTCACTCACTCACTCACTCACTCACTC
>OZ022239.1:8708303-8733303 GCA_963978895.1 Erpobdella octoculata
CACGTGGTCGTTTGTTTGAGTGACGTAACAATATGTCTACTTCCGCCCCGATTTGCAATTCGGTGGTTATTGAAGCTGGTCGTCATATAACAATTTATGAAAAATCATGAACACATGATCGTCGATATCTTGATGCAACAACCAGTTACTTTCAGACTTAGTGTAAATTTAATGGGACCATTTCTAAGTTAATCTTGTTAATTAAGAAATTAAATCTTATAGAAGCAGTAATGACTGGAGTGTTTCCATCGTTGGTTTATTTTATGCAGTTGAGTTGACGTGTCTCATGTCCTGCCACCATCCATCTTGTTGAAGATCTGCTTCATAGTATGAAAAGAACTGCCTGCACCTATCTAGTAGATTATTTTCTTAAGCGCTCGTCACAGACGATAAAATTTAAGATAAAATATATATGTACATGTATATATAAATTTGAAAAACTTACGCAGAGAACAGTTAATGTGACTGAAATTCCAGACGCCAACTTCCATGAGACAGTCTACCTCCATTGTCTCCCCTGTGTCTATGCACTCCCAGACCCCGACATCCCTTAGCTTTTTGTAGTGACGAGAATAAGAAGTGGCTAGCAGAGGTGAAGATGGGTGGAAGCGCTGTGGTGAAGGGGAAGATGGCAAAGAAAAAGAAAACGGAAATCGTGGCTTTTGTTGTGGTAGCAGTTGCAAGCTGTGAGGTGGTCGTACTGACATGACCGAAGGCTTTCTTCTGAACCAAGCAAGTTTTGGAACGTCTACTGGATCAGGACATCCGACTGCTATTGATTAATAACAAAATCAAAAGTTATTATTTCTTTTTAAATCATTTCAACCGTTTCATATTTTCAATTCTGGTTAGCATTAAAACATAAAAATAACAACCAATTTCAGTAAATTAACACAACATAAAATTAATAAAAGGTTCATATTACATATTGTTATTAAATAATATATTTTATATATTATAAAAAATAATACATATTTTATATTATTTATTTTATTAACAGATATTTAATATTATCAGACAAATTTTTTCAATCAAATATGAACACTTTCATTCAAGCGAGGGGAGTGGTTGATAACGTTCGATATTTAATGCGAAAACATATTTAAAATCAAATAATAAAAATGAATAAAATTACTGATAATTTCTGCCTTAATGAAAACTTCTGCCTCAAAACAATTTCCGGTTTTTAAATGTAAAAGAAAAGAAAAGTTTCGAATCGATGAGCTGTTTTGAATCGTGTCAAGATTTTAAAGTTTGAGTGACTTGAAAGAAGAAGGAAATTGAATAGAAATAAAAAAGAAAAATATAATGAAGGTGAACTTCTTCGATGGTGGTGATGATAATGATAAGATAAGGGAGTGGAAGAGGTTGACGGCGTGGGTTTAGTCATGCTGATAGTATTCCAGGTGATGATGGTGATGGTTGTAGTAGTGATAGCGGAAGTGGTGAAAATAAAAATAGAAAAAAAACTAGAAATTAAAAAAAAAACTGGCTAACATAGTTGTTGTAACGTCAAAATTTGATGTTCGCCTGAGACAGGATGATCGTGTTTCCATATGGGGATTGATTTTGTAATTATTTTCAGGAGGCGGAGTTTTCATAACGGGGAGGGGGTGTAAGAAGATATGAGAGGAGGAAGATTAGACCCATGGGAACAAAATTGCTGCCTTTTTCTCTGAATGAAAGTATTTTTCCAAAAGCTTGAAGCTGTGTTCATTTGATATGATGTGTCCATGTACGTAAATTACACGTGTGTGTTTTCAAGTATACCTGTACCAGTGTGTATGCAAGTGTATCTGTAACAGTGTGTTATAAGTGTATGTATAACAGTGTGTATGGTAGTGTATGTATAACATTGTGTTGCAAGTGTATCTGTAACAATGTGTATGCAAGTGTATCTGTAACAGTGTGTTATAAGTGTATGTATAACAGTGTGTTATAAGTGTATGTATAACAGTGTGTATGGTAGTGTATGTACAACACTGTGTATGCAAGTGTATGTATAACAGTATGTTGCAAGTGTGTATGACAGTGTGTTGGAAGTGTATCTGTAACAGTGTGTTGCAAGTGTACCTCTAAAAGTGTGTTGCAAGTGTACCTATAACAGTGTGTATGCAAGTGCATCTGTTACAGTGTGTTGCAAGTGTTTGTATAACAGTGTGTTGCAAGTGTATGTATAACAGTGTGTATGCTAGTGTCTGTGTAAAAACTGGAAATAATTTAACCTGGGTAAAATTATTTAAAAAAATAAGCAAATTAAAAATAGTCTTATAAATGACTTGTTTTAAAAAGAAGTCAAATCTTCCTAATAACTCAGTCGTTTACCAGCAACTTCATTCAAATTTAACTGACTTATTTTGTTTTCAATCTCTTTTAACTCTTAATATTGACATTTTCATGTTTTCACACGTAGAATTGCTTTCATTATAATAAATCCAAGTAATTCCGTTTATATATTTTGAAGAATATCGAATTGCTCTAATATTCACACGGATGATCTGAGAATTAAAAAACCCAAAACATGAAGCAGCAGTAGTATTAATTTAATAGCAATATTTTTTTATAGCTCATATTATCGAACACATTATATAAAAAGATTTGACTAAATTTGTGCTAAAGTCATAGATGTTTTTTTCTGATGACGGGTTTTTTTCCGACGCATCACGAGTGATGATACGACACATCCACTGCAGTATCTTCTTCCATCACAACTCAACCGTCCATATAATATTCCCACTCGCTCACACAACTATCTCTACCTTACCTAAGAAAACAAATTTCTATCCACAAGAGAAACCTTTTATTGAGAATGTTTTATAAGAAAATAAAGAGAATTTGACAGCTTATTGAATTTTATGTTTTTAAATTCCTTTAACTTTAACTCTAACTTTCTATTAATTAGAAAATGTATTTATTTTGTTTATTATAATTATTTTTAACATTAATAATTTTATATTTCTTTCGGCCCACGCGTTTCATCAAATAGCTAAAAAAGTGTCTGTAGATCTAATTATTGGTTTAAATACTAATATTAGTTTAGTATTTATGTTGTGATATTTTATTGTACTTATAATAGTTTTCGGTATTTTGAATCGGCTAATTTCAACTTTTGATTTATATAATTCAGTTTTCAATCAATAAATAATCTATCAGTTCATTTTGCATACTTTTAAAAATTTAAAAAAACTAAACGAAAACTCTGCCTAAACCAAATAGTTTTTTAAATAAAATATTTAAACAGGTGAAAAAATACGGAACCATAAAAACATAAAAAATAAATCCATCTTTTCCATGCCGAAACACACGCAACTGGAACGAACCTGAAAATTGAATAGCAAATCTTTTCAGGTCCGTTGGAGCGGAACCAGCTGTCATCCAGACTTTGACCAGGTGAGTCTGAGACATATACAGGTGTCTGACGCGATCCTGTCCACCGCAGATGCTGTACGCTTCTTTCCCACCATCCTCGATCAAGCCGTATTTGACACATGGTGGTGTCGATAATGAAGACAAGGATGCGGAAGAAGACGATGAGGATGACAGCGTTACCAACCTTGACATAAAAATATGATAATAATGATCATCATCATCGTCATCATCATCGTCATCGTCATCGTCATCGTCATTGTCACCATCATCATCAACATCATAGTCATCGTCACCATCATAGTCATCGTCACCATCATAGTCATCGTCATCGTCATCATTATCAACACCATCATATCTACTTGTTATGACTTTCAATCATGCTATTTTACGATAAATTCCTATTGACCCCGAAGAATCATCTTCTATATTGGCACGTGACTTTTTGGTCAGCATTGCAACGAAATGTCAAATAAATTAAAAAAATATATTAAGCGCATTCAAACGACAATTTTATTTTTCTACAGATCATTTTCTATTCATCGTTAAAACGTTAAACGATACTAAATTAAAATCGCACAAAGCTGTAAAACGCGTGACCCCTCTGACCTTTTAAACCTCAAATGTAAAGATCATCCTAGAAGTTAAAAATACAAGAGCCCTGTCTGGCGGCAATGTCAAAGCGCCGACCACTTCAAAGCCCGACAGCCATTAACGGCGACCAAAAATAATCCTTTTTTAAGTGATGGCCGATAAATGTCTGCAGTGATATGAAATGTAGGTTTTGGACGACTAGTAGGGAAATATGGAGCGATAGACTGGACAGAGACGGGGTGGAATCTAATCCCTTGCAGATTGCAAACCCCTCCAATATAACGACAGGATGACGATCGTTAATATGAAATAGAACAGCGTAAGCATGAGGTAAAGTAGCAGTGGCGAGGTAGTAAATAAAAAAATAAAAGATATTTATTAGGCATTCTATGCGTGCTTATTCTCTTTTTATTTGCATTATGCATCTATTTATACCCGCTTACTTTGTATTCACTATAAGTTTGTTTGCTGCATTGAGTTTAGAAAGTTAGAAAGTTATTTAGATTTATTAAAAATTGGGTATAAAATGTAATGAATGCAAAAGTAATTTGGAAAAAATTAAAGATGCTATCTCTTATAAATTGCTCCAGATGATGTTTATAGATGCAAGTGAGCACATGTAATTGTGCTCTCCGTTTGATGCATGGGACGAATCTAAAGAATGAATCAACCTGCATAAACTGATGGTAATAAATTATACTATTTTTCTTATAATTTCTCTTCATTAAAGAAATTTACAAACATATTAATCATAAATAATCTGCTCAGCTAAATATTTATTGCCCATGTTGACAATATATTAGAAATATGATAAAAACAAATATTGAATGACAGTTAATTTAAAAAAATTAAAAACATGCTTTTAAGATAGCTAAACAAATTTTATAGCGACATCGTACGTAACAATATTAAATAACCCCGGTGAATAGTTAACAGAAATGTTTGTAGTTACTATGACGATGAAACTTTTTTGTCATTATCATATGCTTTTTTAATTTATTTTTTCAAGAATTTTTGTTTTATAAATACAATTTTTGTTGAATTAAACTATAATTTTTTTGAATTAAGTAAATTTTATGATGCTCTTCCGAACTTCAAAACGTCCGCAGACATCCTAAGCACATCCGGACAAGTGAAGGTTAATAAAAGCATATAAAAATTTAATTTTACTTACTAATATCTATATATCTAACATATATTCATTAGATAAATATAATTATACACAATTATCAATATATATACAAATGACTTCATGTCTCTCTGTAAGTATACATTGCTACACCATTCATCCGATCGTTATGAAATGTTCACACAACCTTGAGAGCCAATAGAAAAAGGTTTTGTAAACAAAAATAAAATCGGTCACAAAATGAGCAGAGCAGGAGAACGAACGGAAACGAAAGAGCGAACGGAAACTGGAGAATGAGCGGGAACGGAAAAGCAAGCGGGGACAGAAAAGCGACTGGGAGCAAAAAATACATACGGGAAAGGGAAAACAACAAGGAACGGGGATGCGACATAGAAACGGGAGAGCTAGCGGGAACGGGAAAAACGACCGGGAACGGGAACGCAAACGGGGAAGGAAACGGGAGCGAAAGATAAAAACGATAGAAAAACCCCGCTAGTATTTATAATATTGTATCTACATAATAAAATGTGAATATTGTTTGCCAGAACAGTAAACAAACGACTAGCAGAATATATAAAAACAGCACAAACAACATAAGAACCAAATTCAATGATAATGATTCATGACTCTCAAGAAAATAGCAAATATTATGTTTCCATGGTTCAGTGAGTATAGAATAGGGCATTTTTGTAATGCATAAAATTTCACATTGTAGTCAGAAACTATTTAATTTGACTAATGTTTTCTGTTTTTTATTTGTAGTTTTTTATAACACAGGAATGTAATTATAAATACATTAAGCTATAATTGAAAAAAAGAATGCACTATGTGAATATACTACTCAATTACGTTAGTGGCATAGTGAATAAGCTCTTTATTAAAAACGAATAATAAGTAATATTATATTATATTTTTTATATTAATTAAAATTTCAATGTTAATCTGCGTTTATATTACAGCAGGGATACTGGATCTACAGCCTACTCAAGTTGTCCCAAGCATGGAGAAAGAAGGAGGGAAAAATTAAAGGATCAAATTATGATCCACGACTTCAACATACCACCATTTCAGTCTTAAAACACCTGGTGTAAAGTAATATAAACTATTAAAAAAGCCTACTCCAGTAGGCCTTATCGCTTATTATATCATGATTATAATAAACAGAGGTAACTACAAAAGCGTCAATGAGGGAGAGGGGGCAAGGTTTGAAATAGCACTCGAGCCGTCATTTATAAAAAAAAACAATTCAGCTTACCTTTTAAAACATCCAGGAAATATGACGCTACATTATTCCTAATATGTTAAATTTAAATAAGTACGGGTGTTTTTATTTGTATCCGAAAATGCATATATGCAAATTCTTTGCTTATTTTAATTTTGATGACAAAACAGAAAAAGTTTTCAAGATTTATATTTGAAATTTTTATTATAATGGGATTTAATTATCTAAGGCTGTCGGGGCAAGGAATGTGATAATGAATCTAATATGAAAAGAACAGGACTGTCGAGAAAAAAACATAGGTTCCGGGAAAACAATTAACCCGGTCCTCATTCAAAATCCTCTAAAAACATTTCAACTTATTCCTCCTAAATTTTTAAAAATTTCTTCAGAGTCGTGCCTTCCAAAAAAACGGGCACCGGAATTATCCCCCTCTCCCTTCTCAGATGCCCTTAAAAAAGAAAAAGGTGTATAAACAAAGCTTTAACAATTAAATTCAATTGTTTTTTGGCTGCATATGCAAGTCATTCACTCGATGTTGTGGTTATGGATAGTGCCATACGTTATTCGTTTTTAGAGAACTGTCAATTTATACCGTATGTTCTGCATGCAGATAGAAAGCTATACAATTTAGTATCCTGATTTCTGTGAAGTCTCAGTCTTATACCAGATGGAAAAACTTGATCAACTGGGCTAGACTTCTGTAATACCCGTGGAAAACAACTTGATTATGAAAAAACAATGCCATTACATCTACAAGCTCATTTTGTCCATCGCGATTCAGTCTTATAACTCGTTTCGAATCAATAAGTCTAGCAGAAATTTAAAATCTTTGACAATTTGCTAAATAATAAAATAAATGCTACGCATTAAGCATTTCTACAAGGTTATTGGGATATAAACATTTTGACAACTGAGAATAAACGGTAAAATGTTTAATACTAAAAATAAAAGCGTGGGGCGCTAGCAATGGCTAAACAGTTTTTTTGTCTGTCTTACGATTTTTGAAGTAGTCGAATTTTTGGAATTTTAAAATGTACTTTAGCTTATAGGTTGATGATTGCTCTTCTAAAACTTCTAAAAAGTTTCAAACTGTTGAAGAACTGAACCATCTATAGTAAATTTATACGCCCCACGCTTTTATTTTCAGTATTTAACCTTTTACCGTTTATTCTCTTATTAGCTTTATATTGGTGAAAAAATTATTTTATTCTTTTTAAAGCATTTAAATAAAAGCGTGTTGTTGTTTTAAAAAATCTTTTTTAAATTGTATTTTCAAATTATTTTGTTTTCAAATACTTAGTCGGTTAGTTCAAAGAGTGGTTTTATATTTAATTCCATATCTTATTTTTACAATTAGGAACTAGCTTCGAAATTTCCGTTTAACAATGCTGGTTTTCGACGATTTGCTAAAAGTTGGCCAATTCAATTTTTCCCTCACGAGAAAATCGGCCCTCTCAATTCCAGGATTATTCGCATGTCGAAAAAAAATTATTATCGTAGACATTCTATATTCAAAAAAAAAAATAAATCTAAAAACCAAGCAATCAAGGCTAGAAACTAAACGCCACTTCACGTGAGATGTCGAGAGTAAAAAATCTTAAACGATCGTTCTCAAGTGATTGGAGATATCGGCGAGTATTTCTTGTTTTGGCTTCTTCAAAGATTTCCCGCTAAGAACAGGGTAATTTGATATTTTTAAATCAATTATTGTTTTCAGAAGCAATCAATTATTTATTACTATTTAAATTTAATAATTCCAATTTTATTTTACTTTTCATCAAAGCGATAATACAGATGGTTAACAGGATAGGAGAACGCAGAGGCGTAGCAAATTAGGTTTGGTGTCTGTGGACAAAGTACTACATAGCGCCCCACTTATATATCAACCGAAGTCGGATGTTTTCTCTTGTTAGAATTTTTTTCAATTTAAAACCATGAAACACTCTGAATAAATTTCGTCAATAATGTCATTTTGTAATCTATATTTTACAATTCTTGGTCCCCCCTAAAATGCCATCCGGAGACATTTGTTATCTTTTGCCCCGTCGCCACGACTAAGGTGTATATATACAGGATTGCACAAAAAAAGTAAGAACATCTTGTAAGATGTAAGATGTGACCGTATTGCATCAAAATTAGTGGCTTCGAAGCTTAGAAAAAGTTTTTGAGAAGCAAGGAGGACACATTGAACATGATTTCTGAATAGCAAAATTATTTGCAAAAAAAAACTGTATGAAGAATTGTAATTAATTAAAAATGTGAGATGTTCTCACTTTTTTTTGGTCAACCCTGTATATATAATATTTTAAACACACACACACACACATATATATATATACTAGCAGTGCCCGTAGCGGCTTCGCTCGCATGAAATTAGAGAGTTTGAACCGTGCATCCATAGTAGAGATCATTTTTTTAGGTCTCGGCTCGGCCCGTCGACAAATTAGCCCAGTCCGTTTTAAAAACCCAAACTCCTGGCCCGGCACAGCCCGTCTGAATTGGGCCCGCCCATTTTTACAGGCCTAGAAGTTCTATATACTTGATGAAAAACTTCGGCCCGTCCCACCTTGACCTCAGGTTTGGCCCGGCCAAACTGAAGACCCTAAAATCACTAAAATATCTATATACTTGGTGAAAAACCTCGGCCCGTCCCACTTTGATTTAAGGTTTGGCCTGGCCCGTGTGAAGACTCTAAAATAACGGCTTGGCCCGGCCGATGATAAACTGGACTTAGCTACTTTTAACCGCACAAAACTTCAAAATACTAATTTTTACATTTGTAGCACTTACAGTTTTTGAGTAGCAGTTATTTTGAAATCAAATAATCCTTATTTCCACCCCACATTTGAGGTCCTGGAAACCAAATTTTAAAAAAATGCTAAAACACGTATTTCATTATTTTTGGAGTAGAAACTAAATACTAATTTTTATTTCTGTAGCATTAACAGTTTTTGAGTAGCAGCTAGTTTAAAAACCAAATAACCCAAAAAATGATGAAACACGTATATCTTTTTTTTGGAGTAGATACTAAGTATTAATTTTTACATCTGTGGCAATTACAGTTGTTGAATGGCAGTTACTTTAAAAACCAAATAACCCTATTTTCCACCCCACATTTGAAGTCCTGGAAACCAAATTTTCAAAAAATTGTGAAACCCGTTGATCATTACTTTTAGAGTAGAAACTAAATACTAATTTTTACATTTGTAGCATTACCAGTTTTTGAGTAGAAGCTACTTTAAAAACCAAATAACCCAATTTTCCAACCGACATTTGAGGTCCGGGAAACAGAATTTGTAAAAAATGGTGAAACACGTATATCTTTATTTTTAGAAAAGAAACTAAATAATAATTTTTACATCTGTGGTATTTACTGTTTTTGAGTAGCAGTTACTATAAAAGACAATTAGCCCTATTTTCCACCCCACATTTTAAGTCCTGAAAACCAAATTTTCAAAAAATGCTGAAACACGTATTTCATTATTTTTGGAGTAGAAACTAAATACTAATTTTTAGTCCTGTAGCATTAACAGTTTTTGAGTAGAAGCTACTTTAAAAACCAAATAACCCAATTTTCCAACTCACATTTGAGGTCCGGGAAATTGAATTTTCAAATAATGGTGAAACAGGTATCTTTTTATTTTTCAAAAAGAATCTATATACCAAATTTCAAAATCTCCTCATTTTTGGTTTTCGAGATATACATTATTTTAGAAAAAAGTTTGTTTTCCAGTTTTTTCCCCTCAGGAGCAAAATTTTCAAAAATCCTTTCTTAGCGAATGTTTACGCTATAAAAGTAATATAAGTTTCAAATTTCACGTTCCTAGGATGAGGCGTTTGAGCTCGGCGTTGATTATCAGTCAGTCAGTCAGTCAGTCAGGACATGTTCTTTTATATATATAGATATTCGAAAAATTTGAAGTATATTTATTTATTTTAGCATTGTGTTTATGGTAAATAGTGAACACGATATGTAACGTAAAATTTCACTTAATTATGTGCAACGTAGATTATTGCAGAAATTTATAGTTTGTGAAGAATAAAATTAAAACAAAGAAACGTAAAGTTACTTATTATGTTTTTAATATTAGCTCAATTGCTTTTTTTTGTTTATTCAATGTTTAGTAAACAAATAGCAAAAACAACTTTTTCTTCAAACAAAGACACAAATTCTAAGAAAAACTTTTGATTAAAAAACGCAACAAGAGAAAAAATGCATCAAAACACGCAAATTCGCACGTGCATAAGTGCAAATGCACGTCCATACACACATGCATAAGTGCATATGCACGTACATACACACATGCATTAGTGCCTATGCGCATACACACACACGTGAACGTTCTCCAAATGCACGAGAGTAGTATGATAGCATGGTCGGAGGCAGTTTTACTCGATCTAGACACATTTCATCAATCGGAATAACTTCCTCAGCCACATCCCATGTAAGAAGAAGAAGAAGAAGAAAAAGGAAAACCATTTATATCATGACAAAGAAATGAAGAGAGAAAAGACTGAAAAGAAAATGAAAAAAGATGGATGGATGGATGGATGGATGGATGGATGGATGGATGGATGGATGGATGGATGGATGGATGGATGGATGGATGGATGGATGGATGGATGGATGGATGGATGGATGGATGGATGGATGGATGGATGGATGGATGGATGGATGGATGGATGGATGGATGGATGGATGGATGGATTGAAGACAGAGGGTAAAGTATACTACAGTAAAAAATAGAAAGCTGTGAAAAGTTTCTATTCACAAAAAGACAATCGAAAGAAATTAAACAAAATAATAAAACAATAATAATGGAACGCGATCATCTTAGAGCTTCTTACCTCATTCAAAATTGACTTTTTACAGATTTACATTGTATGGGAGCTTGTCATTCCAAATACTTTTTTGCTGTCACTTTTTTAGTCATTTTTGGAGAAGAGGGTGAAAAGAGAAAGAGAGAGAGAGAGAGAAGTAGAGAAATAAAAAAAGAAAAGACAAGAGTTTCCAATTTGTATAAGTTCAATGGTCCAATTTAGTCATAACTTAGATATTAAACCGAAGAAAAAACTATAAAATAAAACAGCATTACGTTAGACAGATAAATAGAAACTTAGAAGCCTTCATTATAATCATGAGACATCCCATGTGTGTCGTTTAAAGCAAGTAAAGGAAGTCCGCAAGAAAAGTTTCAAACCAATTTGTGTTCAGATCAGTGTGATCACTTGTCACCATTTGAGGCTCAATAAGGGAATATTGTTATACACACACACACACACACACACACACACACACACACACACACACATATATATATATATATATATATATATATATAATAAGTAGAACTTAATTTATTTTATGAATTTTTTACCCAACGGATGAGATACTCTTGTCTAAGGCAAAGTCGTACAAAGTCAAATTGACTCTTTGACCCTCTTGAACTTTAATGACCCAAGCGTGAGTCACTCCATCGCAGGAGGGCGTGTCTGAAGTCACGATGCTGGCTAGGAAACCCCTTGTTGAGGTCACAATGAGTTCATTCGAAGACCTGCATTGATCGCTAGTCGCTTCCTCTGCTGCAAAATGTATAAGTATGTTTTATTTTATTGTCAGAAGTGACAAGTGGTTAGACCTTTCAAATTATTCAAGAAAATAACATTTAAGAAAATAATAATTACTAGATAATTCTTTAACTGGTGTACTAACATGAAGGCACATACACCTTGTATATATTATTTCAATAATAACAATAATAAACAAAATAATACAAGTTTGATTGTTTTTTAATTATATTCATTATTATTGTTGTTATTTTATCTCTTAGGTTTTTAATTATTTCATCATTGCTCTTATTATTATTACCTTGTTTTAAATTATTTTATTTAATGCTATATTTTATGTTTTTATTTATATTTGTTGTTTTTTACATAGTCGTAATAATAATAATAATAATAATAATAATAATAATAATAATAATAATAATAATTATAATAATAATAATAATAATAATAATAATAATAATAATAATAATAATAATAATAATAATAATAATAATAATAATAATAATAATAATAATAATAATAATAATAATAATAATAATAATAATAATAATAATAATAATAATAATAATAATAATAATAATAATAATAATAATAATAATAATAATAATAATAATAATAATAATAATAATAACAACAATAATAATAATAATAATAATGAAACTGTGTGCATTTAAATACCTTTAACACATGTGTAACTAGCTTTAAGGTAAGTTTTCAACTCTTTAATGCAAGGTCTGGTACTTTCAAACTCGGCGTCTGGTATTCGAATCTCACAAATGCGCTTGCCAGAGCATCTTCTATCCGCCGAATGAAGGACGTCTCGACTGCAGCCAATGTAGCCTAAGCTGATCTCGACGCAACGGCCCAGTTCCATACGACCGTAGAGGGCAGAGGTTAACAAGATGATCCAGCCTTCTTGGCATTCGGCTTTGAAAATCTCAGTGTCACAGTACTCCTGTTTCTGTACAGGATCTAGGATTTGAAATTCTTTCGAACCTACAAATTTAAAATTTCAAAAAGCTGTTTCAATAAACATTTGTTGATTATAATTCTGTTGAAACTCAAATAATAACGTTTCAAACAACCACTTAATTCACAACAAAAATGAAAATTTATAGAAACTCGTTTTATGTACAATGATAAATTTGTGCAATAATTGAATATCTTCAAAGAAAAAGATTTTCTGAGAGAATAAGACATGCTAGGAGAATAAGTTATTCTGTAGAGATTCAGTTATAAAAGCCAAAAAATATAGTGGATATTTAATTAAGATGTATTAGTTCTTCTGACGTCGTCCCTCCGTACACAGACGTACTTAATTACTCACGAACGAACCGAACCACACACACACACACACACACACACACACACACACACACACACACACACACACACACACACACGCGCGCGATCGTATTAACACACGCACGCATTGCGGGTACAACTAAACTCCAACTCATCCGATATGCTCCGGGCACACGTTCCATACATCTCTTTCCATGCCTTCTATTTCTTCTTCTCGTGATATCAGCAGTTCGTATGATTTATATTTAACGTATGCATGATTACATACAGAGAATAACGAGCCCTGACTACGAGTCGGCATCTTTATGAGACCGGAAGTGGGACCTCTCAGTTACCAAAGACAGCAAATTGAATGATACTGCATTACGATCGGCTCTACCGAGACATTGATTTAAGGAATTTTATTAAATTTATAGCTTACTAGTAGTGACACAGAAGATAATAAATAGATAATAGTAACGAATTAATTTAAAATGAAAAGAATATTGAAAAAAGAATTGAGTGAGATAAGATAGATGATGGCGATATACAGAACTTTAATTTTATAATTTTGAAATAAAAAGCACAAAATACTTCTGAAAAAAAAACGTGAACTTGAAAAAAGTTAAAAACAGGAAATAGATAACATCTGAAAAGGCAAAACATAAGAAATGTAGTGAGGAAAATAAAGTAAAATAAACATGAAGATGTAGAACAAGATGTAGGCATGCAGAGAGATAAGTAATAAAACAGAAAGAGGATGAAGTGAAGATAAAATGAAACTAAATTAAAGGGTTGTTACATGATGGTGGGATGTTATATGTTGGGTGGATGTTACATGGTGGGTGGGTTGTTACATGATGGGTGGTATGTTACATGATGGGTGGGATGTTACATGATGGGTGGGATGTTACATGATGGGTGGGATGTTACATGATGGGTGGGATGTTACATGGTGGATGGGATGGTACATGATGATGTTACACGATGGGTAAGATTATACATGGTGGGATGTTACAAGGTGGGTAAAATGTTACATGATGGGTGAGATGTTACATGGTGGGTGGTATCTTATATGATGGGTGGGTTGTTATATGATGGGTATGTTGTTATATGATGTGTGGGTTGTTACCTGATGGGTGAGATGTTACAGGGTGGGTGAGATGTTACAGGGTGGGTGGGATGTTACAGAGTGGGTGGGATGTTACATGTTGAAAAGGATTTTACATGGCTTGTTTTGATTGGAGTTGTAAATTAGGCGGATTGAAACGATTGCCGCTTGGTTGTGTATGTGCTTGCAGGAATTGGAAAACGCTGGAAAATAAAAATTCGATTCGTGTTTGAGGAGATTTATTTCAGTGAATATCTTCTTCGTCTTTCTCATTTTTGTTCTTCCGTTTCAATTTTTCAGTTGATGCGATTGAATGTATTTTCTTCAGTAAATAGAAATAAATATATTTTCGCCTATGAATGGTGTTGAATGTATTTTGTTCAGTAAATAGAAATAAATGTACTTTTTCTCTGAGATGCGATGGAATGTATTTTGTTCAGTAGATGGGAATAAATGTACTTTCTTCCATAAAATGCGATTGAATGCATTATGTTCAATAGATGTATTTTCTTAAAATATTGTTGAAACATTTAGAGTGATTGTATTTATCCTAAACAAAACAATCATAACATTTATAAGAACCTTTTTCGACAACACAAATGTTTTTGCAGACTTTTATAGAGGTGTTTAACGGTATTCAATAAAAAAAAATAAACATATAAAATTTTCCATTTTATTATTTTATTATGTTGAAAACAGAGAAAGACGAAATTTATGATGACTCATCAGTATGGACTTTGCAGGGCTGGAGAAAGGATTTTGCTTCTAATTCTGTCGCAGCAAAATTTAAAAGAGAAATCTTTTTATTCCATTCATATAAATGTATGAAGTTGTCTGTATGCCTGTGTTTGAGTGTATGCGTTATGGTTTGCATCTGTGTGTATCTGATTGTATGTGTTATTGTTTGTATCTGTGTGTATTTGAGTATATGTGTTTTATATATGTTATCGCATGTGTCTGATTGTGTATTTGAATGTATGTGTTTAATTTTTATACTTTTGTAAAACAGAAGATATGTTATTGTAAGTCTTAATATAAAACTCAAATCAATAATTTTGCTTATGTGAGCTGGATTGGTAATTTGGATACTTCAGTCTAATTAATTAAAATATTATTAAATTTGTTAAATTTGAAAAATAAAACTGTAAATTGTAACAATTTTCACTAGTTTTTACGTTTTTCTTTAATGAATTGCATTAAAAGTAAAATATTTTCCTTCTTAATAATAATAATAATAATAATAATAATAATAATAATAATAATAATAATAATAATAATAATAATAATAATAATAATAATAATAATAATAATAATAATAATAATAATAATAATAATAATAATAATAATAATAATAATAATAATATAAATAATTTCCTAGAAATCAAAACATTTCATTTCCGCAATACTTACGGTGACTCATCGTCAAGAAATAATTGACAACCGGTATGACATTTGCTTTCTTTTTTTAAATAATTATTATTTGTTTAATTTATTTTTAAATCAACTATATAATTTTATATTTTATTATATTATATGTGCGTATCATTCTTTAACTAACTATTTTGCTTACAATAAAGTACAATATACATATTATTTGTTATCTATTTATCTTATCTTTATTTTTATAGTAAGGTAATTTACTTATTTTTTCAAATAATATTTTGTACATATAAACTAATTTAAATATTTCTGTAGATAAAACCTTTACATATAATTTACTTAATTATTAAGTTATTTTTCTTTTAATTATAATATTAAATTTGTAATATAATTGTATTATCAATTATTTTTATTTCATTATTCTTATTCAATAAAACAAAAAAAACCATAAAAGAAATGATGAAGTTGAAGCTGCAACATTCTTCTTCTTTCTCACCTGAACTAAAAACCGATTTTTTTTGTTTGAAGTTCGTGTCTCAGGAAATGCTATCATAATTAAATATGTTTAATTTATTTTATATAATTTTTTATTTTTTATTCACCCACGTGATCATGC
Source organism: Erpobdella octoculata (assembly GCA_963978895.1). Taxonomy (NCBI): domain Eukaryota; kingdom Metazoa; phylum Annelida; class Clitellata; order Hirudinida; family Erpobdellidae; genus Erpobdella; species Erpobdella octoculata. Next base: position 8,724,574 of record OZ022239.1, read on the forward strand.
AAACATTTTTGCTCTTTGTTTTTTAAGTGTTTTTGTACAATTACGGTATCATTATCGTTTTCAATGTCGGAAACTAAAAATTGATGAATGCTAACTTTATGTTGTTTATATTATTTATTTTAATATCACATTTATTTAGATTATATTGTTTATTACTGAGTTATTTTTTATTCAATTTTACACTTAAATAGTGAAAGCAGAATTTAAGTAATTAAAAAAGTCACTTAAATTAAAAGATTTGTCTCAAACCACAAAAAAGCTTAAAGCATTTGTGAAATTACAAAATTACAAAATGATGGAGCACTCAAATTCTCACAGTCATTTTTCATTCGGTCACTTCGTTCTCACTCTTTAAAAAACTCTCACCTTTTATTATTAATGACCTCCCTCAGCACTACCAACCAGCCTGCTCCCCCTTTCCCACTCCCTCCCTCCCCATTCTAAATACCCCATCAATTTTCAAGACTCAATAAACCTGGCACGCCGTTGTGACTTGTGGTAAAAAATTGAGGTTAATCGAATCGATGAAATTGGAATTTTTCCTCTTTGTGAATTTGGAACGCATAAAAGATCTTAAAATAAATAAACCATGAAAAAATAAAAGTAATAAAAAATGTCAAAATAGATGAAAATAATTTTTCAAACTAAAAATATTTGCATGTTTTCGACTCAAATAAAGCCGCCATGTGACCCAATCACGTGTTCTTTTTCATTTGTGTGCATTTCAATTGCAAATCACAGTTGGCAATCAGTTGCATTCCTTGTTTCGATGTTAGCTCTCTTACTGTCTGCCTTATAAAAATTTATTAAATTTCATGATGCAATGCTGTTAGTGAGAGAAGTTCACAAATCCCAAAAAAATAGATCATATTTAAAAAGTTGATTTAGTTTGTAGCATCACCAACGCAACAAATCAAAAATATTAAATTTCAAAATATTTTACGTAGTTACCTGATTTTATTAAAAATAAAACTTCTGAAAAAGATTAAAATAAATAAAATAAACATTAACAAAACAAATTATTACGGTTAATACACAACGTGTGTGTGAATTGAAATACATTTGTAATAAATTTATATACAGCATGATGCAGTAAAAACTTAACAGCACTATGGAACTGTGGTTTTACTTTCTTTTAAATAAAAGTCACTATATATATATATATATATATATATATATATATATATATATATATATATATATATATATATATATAAAAATGAATGTTTGTATATATGTATATATGTATTTATGTATGTTAATGTCCTTTGTGCATTGCTACACCATTCATCCGATCGTAATGAAATTTTCACACAACCTTGAGAGTCAATGGAAATCAAAAATTAAAAAAAATTTTTTGAAATCCGTCACAAAATGAGCGGAGCGGAGCGGGTGAGCGAGCGGGAACTATATATATATGTATGTGCGTATGTATGTGTGTATGTATGTATGTGTATGTGCATGTATGTGTGTCTGTGTGTGTGTTTATGTATGTACTAGCGGAGATACCCGGCGTTGCCCAGGTTTTTTGAGGTTTTTCTAATGTTTGTCTCTTCCTCTCCCGTTTCCTTTCCCACCTGCTTTCCCACTCCTGTTAGCTTTTCCGTTTTCGGTCGTTTTCCCACTGCCGGTCGCTTTCCCGCTCCCGGTCGTTTTCCCGTCCCGGTCGCTGCCCCGTTTCCGCTCACGTTTGCTCTCCCATTCCCGCTCACGCTTGCTTTTCTGTTCCCGCTCGCTGTCCGTTCCGGGTGCTTTCCCGTTTCTATAATAGACAAACTAACCCACAAACATTCATATATATATATATATATAGTCTTAGCAAATCTATTTTGCGTTTTATAGGCTAACAGAAGTTATGAAAGAATGTAAAAGAGAAAATGAGCGGGAACGGAAACGGGAACGGGAGAGCTACCGTGACCGGGAATGGGAGAGCAAGCATGACCGGGAACGGGAGAGCAAGCGTGAGCGGGAACGGGAAAGCGACCGGGAACCGGAAAGCGACCGGGAACGGGAAAGCGACCGAGAACGGGAAAGCGACCGGGAACGGGAAAGCGACCGGGAACGGGAAAGCGACCGGGAACGGGAAAGCGACCGGGAACGCGGAAAGCGACCGGGAACGCGGAAAGCGACTGGAATCGGGAGAGCAAGCTTGGAAGGAAACGCGAGCAAGGGAGAAAATCGATAACAGAACTTCTGAGCGGGAAAGCGACCGGGAGCTGGAAAACGACCGAGAGCGGAAAAGCGACCGGGAACGCTACGAAAACGGGAAAGTGGAGAAGGGAACGGGAGCGAGAGAGACAAACATTAGAAAAACCTTTAAAAACCACGGGCAACGCCGGGTAACCCCGCTAGTATATATATATAAATGACAGTCTGTTTATTTCTTTGATTGATTGTCTGTCTGTATGACCTCTATACGAATTAAAACCGTGGGACCAATTTTAATGAAATTTGGCATGAAGGTAGAACTGAAATAGGAAAAAAGATGGGGTAGCTTGGACTTTTTTAGCAAATCAATTTTACGTTTTACGGGGCAAAAGAGATTAGAATAGAGAAATTGAAAGAAAGAGATTGGGAGCGGTAAAGCAGCCGGGAGAACGAGCGGGAGTGGAGGAACAAGAAGGATTGAGAAAGCGAGTGACACTTACCTATATGTGGTTGAGAGTAGACTCAAAAGGTGGGGCACACCTGACCCGTAAGGCAAATCACTGATGAGCATTTTCTTATCTCAATGTCTGGGTGGGATTGTTTGAAAATTTTATGTTTCTATAAATAACCGAGTCACATGATCAGCTCATGAATATTAACTGAGCAAGTGACTTTTCTTCAATTTCGTTTCCTGTATCCACTAGTGGCTGGAAGATAAGAGCCAGTTGATAGTTGAATCACGTTTTGTGGAAGTGCATTTTCATCAAATTCAAGAATTGAAAATAAAGAAGGAGAGAAAGCGAAAACGGAAACTGGCTGCAACTGGCACGATTTCTCTCAGAGCTCGTGCTTGGTTAGATAGGTAGCCGTATGTAAGTGTGTGGTGTGCGTGAGTGAGGGAGTGAGTAAGCGAGTGAATGAGTGATTGAGTTAAAGAATAAAATCCATTATTTAAATATTTCTTTCCTTATTCACAATTGAGTTATAATACATTAAAATATCGATGGAAGCAAAAATACAAAGACGTTTCATTTGGCACTCACTTGTTATTTTGATATGTATTTTATTGAATGTGACGAGTTATTTGTCAGTCGCCTGTCCACCATGATAGATTTAAATTAATATTCGCCTTAATGCGAAAAATACAAGAAGAAAGAAACGGCGGAGGAGCAACCTTCTGTAGTAGATTACCTGATATTGATTGATGAGAAGGTCCTGTCAGTCACCTGCGAGGATTTGATTCCAGCTTTCAACTGTCAGCCCAAGTCTTTTGAAAACGCATGAAAGAAGAAGCTTACTAACTTTTCTTGCTAATTTGAGTTTCAAATAATCATATGAAACAATAACTATAAACAAATAAATATGAACTTAAAGGTTTCTTGATTAGGCCAGCTATCATTTTCATCATCATCGTCGTTGTCGTCGTCACCATCATCATCAACATCATCGTCACCATCATCAACACCACAATCATCATCATAATCGTCACCACCACCATCGTCATCCTCATCATCGTCATCGTCGTCGTCGTCGTCGTCATCATCATCATCATCACCATCACCATCATCATCATCATCATCATCATCATCATCATCATCATCATCATCATCATCATCATCAGCATCATCATCATCATCGTCGTCGTCGTCGTCATTATCATGATTATCATCATCATCATCATGATTATTATTATTATAATCATCATCGTCATTGCAATCGACTGTTAAACTTTTACAACTATTTTTTACGGTTTTCAATGATTCGAAAGAAAAATACGCTGAAATAGATAAATAAGTTTATAAGCCTTCAATCATGATGTTGACATGATATGAAAATATAATCAATAAGACGAACAAATAAATATATGAATGAACAAACAAACTAACGAACGATCGAGATGAACCGACGAACAAACGAACAAGTAGTGTAAACGACTGAAAAATGAAGAACGAACGAATTCATCAATAATTCACCAACACTTGATTAAATCACCAATCAAACGGAAGAAGACTATTTGTTCTTTTCAACCGCCTGAAAGTATTTTTTTTTAAACACCTCACTGCTTTATTTATAACTGCAATCTGCTAAAATTATATACATATATAATTATTATATATTAATTAATTCATTATGTTAATTTATTATTATAGAATTATATCCATATATAACTGTGAATCGATAAAAATTTTTAATTGAATAATCGCATGCGATTGTTTGCAGAAATTAATCATGATTAATCGTATAAATATGCATTATGTTCAACTTCTCGAAAAAATTCAAATCATGTTGTAGATTTAAAAATCAATATAAAATCACAAGTGCGTTTATTAAAAGTTAATTTTGTTGTGATCGTTTTTCAATGAGCTACTTTACGAGACAAGTTTGGTAATAACTAAAAGTCAACACGGATTTTTAAGAAAAAAGGATGCGTAAGCAACTTACTACTGGCAGCCCGCGACATTCTGACAGAAAGTGTTCATCTTGGCTTTTCTGTGGATGTTGTCTACACAGATTTTGCAAAAGCTTTTGACAAAGTCCCACATCGGTGTTCATTGCACAAACTGAGAGCGTACGGTATACAGGGCTCACTTTACAAATGGATTGAATCTTGGTTAACCAATCGTCAGCAGAGAGTTCAGATCGTCAGTTGTACTTCAGGATGGAAAAAGTTTACGAGTGGGGTACCGCAAGGCTCAATTTTTGCTCTATATAAATGACCTCTCTGACAAATTAGCTCAACACATCAAGCTTTTTGCAGATGATAGTAAAATCATTGGGATTATCAAATCTGTGGAACACTGTGTCAGACTCCAAAACGATATAGATGAGGCAGTCCAGTGGTCACAGAAACGGTTGATGCCATTCAACATTGACAAATGCAAAGTTATGCATGTTGGACGAACCAATCATAAATCAAAATATATTTATTCTATGTTAGACCCAAATGGAAATAGGAAAATATTAGAAGTAACAACAGTCAAACGAGATCTTGGTGTTCTGGTATCGGATGATCTCAAAGCAAGTTCTCAAGTGAATGCAGCGGCTGCCTTGGCTAATAGAACTCTTGGTAGACTTAAAAAATTATTCCAAAGTCGTAGTCTCCATCTTTGGAAAACATTATACCAGGCCTACATTCGACCACACCTCGAATATGCAGTTCAAGCTTGGTCTCCTCATCTAAGCCGGTACATTAATACTCTCGAAAAGGTCCAACACAGAGTTACAAAAATAATTACAACAATCAAACATTTACCATACTTAGAAAGACTACAGAAGCTTGGAATTACCACGCTTGAAGAACGTAGGATTAGAGACGATTTGATCCATCAATAGAAAATACTGGCTCATATTGATGAAGTGGATTTTTTTGTATTGCAAAAACATCCCACATGGCAAACTAACAGATCCTATTGTTTAAGAGGTCACAACTGCCTTCTTTTACCACAAAGAATTAAAGGATGTGAAGAGCGAAAACACTTTTTCACAAATCGAGTAGCTCTCAGCTGGAACTCCTTGACGCAGGAAGCATTGGACGCATGTTCGGTGAATGCCTTCAAAGATCAACTCGCTCTACTTTGATTGCAGTATGACTCGTCAGCACAGAGGGGCCTGATGCAGCACCTCTTCATCAATCATACATGCTATTATAATGACTATTTATTTCTTATTGTTTTTTTTGTTCTGTCTTTTTTGTGATTTTGAATGTATGCATTGATAACTGAATAAACAAACTCAAACTCAAACTCATGTTGTCGACAGAGAGTGACACACGGGTTTTGGTCACAATTTTCCCCGACTATGAAAATAGTCTTTCGAAGGGGACAGTTGTAGCTGGAGAAGCCAAAGATTTTTGTGACAATTTTGCTAAATTAACATATGTCCATTTATGATTTCTTCACCATCCTGAAGGAAAAAATCGATTTCTCGGAATTCAATGAAATAACGATACCTCTGCACGTTTCTACAAAAAATAACAAACAACTTTCTAACCATACGGTGCTATGAACTTCGGGCAGCATTATCGTATATGATGCCATAGACTTATAATTATAATATTATGGTACATGCAATAATAAAAAACTGTCGGACAATTCAAGGCTCATTTTGTTGCGTAAATTCGATTAATCATTAAAATATGCCAGATAGCATAGAAGGAGCGTGGGCCCCGCACACAGCGTAAGCCGTTTTTAGTATTTTCAGTTTTTCAGTGGCACTTAATCAAAAAAAATTGTTTAACTCTAAAAATTTTAACTCAACTAATTTTCAAGCCCCGAAAAAAAAATAAAAAAAAAAATAGGAAAACACTATTTTTTATACAATGAATTTAAATTCAAAATTTCAAAACTTAAAATTTTATTTTTTCAGAAACGCGTTTACTAGAAAACGTTTTCCTATTCTACCTCATCAGGAGCAAAAGTTTAAAAAACACACGTTCTTAATGGCTGTTTACGCTATAGAAGCAATATAAGTTCTAAATTTCACGTTCTGTTTCCACCACTGCCTCAGTTGCTAAACTATCAACAGCATTTGAAAATAATAGCTGTTTGTTTAACTTTTGTGACATTTAGTTTGAGTCATCCACTAAAGACCTCCTGGTACCAGCATCTCCTGGTGCACGACACTCGATGACAGAAGTTTCAGCGTCATTGGACCTGGAATTTGGATTAACTTTCCGTCTACGGTTCAAGCGGCATCGTCTGAGATGGAGTTTCGTAGCTTGCTCAAAACTATTCTCTTCACTTAATATTTCTAACATTACCTACCATATTCAGTGGCTTTGAAGTTTCGTCCGAAATTTAGAGCCACTTTAAATTAAATTTTCGAAATTATCGCAATTTGATTTATATTTGCAGATGCAATTTGTAATTTAAATTGTTTATAAAATAACAAAAATCAATTAAAGTTGAACTTGAGATTGAATGCAGGATGATGACATGATTAAGTTGAAAAATAGTCTCAATGAAAATGTAATTTAGCGATAACATCTTTTTCTATTTTTTTTGCGCATTAAATTTAATCTCGTTTAACATCAAATTTGATTTTCTCATTTTTTCCTTATTAAAAAAGAATTTTTTTCTCCTTATCCAATTTTGTTGAAAAATTTAAAATTATTGAAAAATAAATTTGGTTGAACTATCAGCTTAAAAGCTCAGTTCATTTCATTACGATAAATGTAATATTCAGTTTTATTGTTTTTCAGAAGAAGTTAAAAATCATAAAATACAAAATGTTTCTAAATAATAACAATAATAAAGACAATTAATTATATTGATGATGATGATGATGATGATGATGATGATGATGATGATGATGATGATGATGATGATGATGATGATGATGATGATGATGATGATGATGATGACGACGATGATGATGATGATGATGATGATGATGATGATGATGATGATGATGATGATGATGATGATGATGATGGTGATGACGATGACGATGACGATGACGATGGCGATGACGATGACAATGATGAAAATGACGATGACGATGACAATGATGAAGATGATGATATTGTTGATGACGATGATGATGATGATGATGATGACGACGACGATGATAATGATGATGATATAGATAACGGAGAGAAACGAAAGTCTTTTCGAAAAGATGCAACAGGACAATTGAATTATTCGTAGAGCCAGTTGCAATACCTTCGTTGAATTTAGTTTTTCTTTTTTCTGAATAAAATTCGATGAAATTTTTGATTTAATTTTATCTGATTTTTTGTCAATTTGCAAATGAAAAAAAAATTCTAGAACTGTTTGTGTGTGTGTGCGTCTTTGTGTCAGTTTCCTGTTTCTAAGAAAAACAATTTTTGTAATCTTGGAAGCCAATGAAGTCGCCATTGAGCTATATCGAGCAATATTGAGCATGTTCTTATTTCTGTTGTGAACAAAACAACTGCTATTTCTTAACATTTTGATTTTTTTATAAGTCAAGAAATTATTTCCAATTTCTCATTTATAAAAACATGTCATTTGTTGTTGATTTCGCGTCATGAAAAAAACTGTTTATGTGAACAAATAGCATTAATTGCAATTTTAGCACTTCCTTTGATCTCGTGACGTCATTAAGGATCTTATCACGTGATTCCTTTCTGCTCTGTTGCTATGGTGACATGTAAACAGAGGAAGTTCTCGAGCGAGCTGTTGATGTTGGTGATTGTGATAACATTGTTATTCTTTGTCATAACATTGTCATTGTTTGTGATAACATTGTTATTCTTTGTGATAACATCGTTATTTTTTTGTGATAACATTGTTTTTGTTTGTGATAACACTGTTATTGTTTGTGATAACATTGTTTGTGTTTGTAATAACATTGTTTGTGTTTGTGATAAAATGTTTATTGTTTGTAATAAAATGTTTATTGTTTGTGATAACATTGTAATTCTTTGTGATCACATTGTTTTTGCGCGTGATAACATTGCTGTTATTTTTGCTAATTGGTTTTTATTATCGTCGTTTTGTCGCTGTTTTACACGAATGGTTTAAAGGAAGGATTTTCCATCAGGAACGTTTCTAGTTTGCGTTTGAAGTAAGAAATCGCTGTCGTTTCGTCGATGAAACT
>OZ022239.1:8735803-8758303 GCA_963978895.1 Erpobdella octoculata
TATATATATGATTATGTGTGTCTGTGTGTAAATAACGTATTAAAATCGGTCACAAAATGAGCGGAGCGGAGCGGGAGAGTGAGCGGGAACTATATATATACACATACACATACATATACATAAATAAGCAGAAACGGGAACGGAAAAGCAACTTAGAGCGAAAGAGCGAGCGGGAAAGGGAGAGCGACAGGGAACGGAAAAGCAAGCGAAAGCGGGAAAGCGACCGAGATCAAAAGAGCAAGCGGGAAAGAGAAAGTGACCGGGAACTGTCTTTGACTATCCATCCTGATTGATACCAGCCATCCAAGCTGATTAATACCACCCACATAGATTGATGCCACCGATGTTGTGTAAAAAATGCCACAAGGAGACGGATGTGTGTTGTCTTTCATTTGAATCACTCCAATGAATCATCAAGTTAGCAGTTGATTTATTTCAATTTTTAAATTTTAAAACAGCAACCATTCAATCAAAAGTAATTGAACATCAATTTGTTTCTGTTAAAATTTAAGTACTCAGAAATGAAATTGCCGCAAAACAAAAATAATGTTTTTATAAAGTCTAATTTATTTATTTATTATTAACTCAAAAAAAAAAAGAAGATAGAACCGATAAATCATGGATAATTTCGTTCACACTGAAAAGTTAATTTCCTGCCATTCCAACAACTTCGGTTTGCCTGCAACGCATTTAATGAAACCTTCTTTTCAGAAAATTTTCAAATTACAGAGAAACGCTTATTTTTATTTCTTTTTTCGTAAAAATCAAATATTTTTAAATTAATTAAATGTTATCATAGAAAACTAATAAACATGCATAATTTCAGCTCATCTTGAGAAAGGGAAATAAACAAGAAATTGTTTACAAGATTACCAGCCTGATTTTTTTAAGGAAAACAATATTTATTAATTAATTTTAATTTTTTTTAAATATTTAATTATTCCATATTGATTCTAAAATAACTTATAATTTCAATCCTCACAATCAAGTTGGAATTTGGTGGGTAATTGACTAACATCAATTAAAACTTTATTTTTTTTAATCTAAAATTTCAAGTAGAGAAACAAATTTTAAATTTGTTTAAAAAAACGACATTCAGTTTTCAAATTTCAAATTTTCAATAAAAAATTTGTTTATTCCATACTGATTTAAATGTTTCTTAAATTTTCAACCCTAAGTGTTTATAAAACTGAAATCAATGTTTTTATATATTATAGACTTACCATCATAAAAAATATTTTGCAAAACATTTTTAGTCGCTGAATTATAAAATTATGAAGTATTTGAAACACTTTCAGAGGTTTTTTTGTATTCTATACACTAAGATGATTGTTTTTTGTAAAGTAACATTAAACATTTTGTTTGTCAACACGTTAATGTTTTTAATGAGTTTTCTAAACGTTTTGTGGGCTATTTTGTTATGACTGTTTTAAAGAGGCGCTGGAAAAATATATTTTTTTGTTTTTGACAAACTGAATATTTATTTAATTAGAATAAATAAATAGTCAGTTTGTAAACTGAAAAAATAAAAAAAATAAAAATGAGTAAACAAGAACAAAAAAAAGAAAATGAAAAAAAAGAGAAAAAAAGAAAATAATAAAAAGAAATACATAGAGAAAAAGTGAAAGACGGAAATAAAGAAAAAAATGAAAAGTAAGAGAGAAGGAGGATACACACGGTGACTGATCAATGACTGGACCTTCAGATTAACTCGAACAAATTGCGAGATGTGCAACGAACCGTGTCTACATCTCCCAGTGATTTACTGCTTCTGCCTCTTAAGAAAAAGTGCTTTGCAGGGCAAGAATTTCATGACCGCCATGATGGATATCCCTGCCCCTGCAGCCCTCCCGCGTGAATAATTACGAAGATTTTCTCAACTCAACAGCATTTAAGGAGCTTAATTTTCATCTAAATCTTCTTAACTGCTCCGTTAGAATTAATTTATTATTATTATTATTATTAATATTCATACTTATTCTTTTGTAATTTTATTCTTAATCGCTTTACAAACCTTTGACGATAAGCTTCGTAAAAAATTCTTAATCTGTTTTATCTAAAATTTAATTTGTCAACATGAAAAAGAACTGACTGAACAAACTCAACAGGTTTTAATTTGCAATATTTGTTGAAAGATTTGTGCTTTTCAAATTGATTGAAACTAATTTCTTTCTATCTACATAGAAGTTACTAACATTATTGATTAGAAGTAACCAACAACTATTTTTTAAAGTTAACAAGCATATTGTATTACTTCATTAAAATGAATTTAAAAAAAAATAACATCAAAACCATGAAAGCACATAAACAACACAATCAACAACTCAATGGTAGAAAATAGTTTTGCAATAAAACATCATCATTATCATCGCCGACAACATCGACATAGAATTACAGTAGAAGAGGTGGAAGACAAGTTACCGTCCAGTGATTAATGTTCTAATCCTTTCTACTCCACTTATTTTCTTGTTGTTGCTACTGTGTCATCATTATTGTGATCATCTTTGTCGCCATCACCATCATCATCATCATCATTGCTATCATTGCCATCACCATCACCACCATCATCATCATCATCTTCATCATCATCAACCTCATCATTCTCATCTTCATCATTGTCATCTTCATCATTCTCATCATCACCATCCTTATCATCATCCTCATCATCATCCTCATCATCATCGTAATCATCGTAATCATCACCATCTTCCTCTTCCTCCTCCTCATCATCATCCTCATCCTCATCCTCATCCTCATCCTCATCATCATCATCATCATCCTCATCCTCATCCTCATCATCATCATCATCGTCATCGTCATCATCATCATCATTGTCATCATCAAAAACATCACTGCCATCTCGAAGGTAATAGTGATCTGATTACTCGTGTAACAGGAGAGGACATCAACTAATTGTACTTCCCTTCTCAAACATTTTTCCTATTCGTTACAATCACTTGGTGAGTTATTTTTAGTCACATTAAAAAACTATTCAGTATTTTATTACATGTATTTAGTTGTGTTAATTAAAAAACTATTCAGTATTTTATTACATGTATTTAGTTTTGTTAATTAAAAAACTATTCAGTATTTTATGACATGTATTTAGTTTCGTTAATTTAATATAAAATCAATTATGTATTTTCCATATATATAATTAAATATAATTATATTTATAAAACAATGTCGCTGTGTGTGTGTTTGCTTATCACATCCAAACCACTAGAGCAATTTAATCGAAATTTGGCACAGAGGTAGTCTTCATTAAAGAGAAGGTTTTGAGCAATTAAAAAATCGGGTCATTTAATTACGTTTTATTGTCAATATATGAGAAAAATCCCAACAAAACCCGGGCAACGCTTGGTAATCCAGTTAGTGACTTATACAAATTAAATAAATTTTATATTATTAGAAATTGTATTTAAAATGTAAGATGTGTTTTTATTACCTGACTCTATATTACAGAAGCTGGCAAATACATCTACAATCAAAATAGCACAAAAATATATTTTTAGCTTTTTTTTAATTTAGGATTTACATTAAAATACATTTTTATACGTCAATATTAAAATTGTTTTCTATGAGTTTTTGTTTAAAACACCACAACTTGGCAAACAGAAACATTATAGTTCAAGAACCTAACATCGTACCACACAATTGATAATTGTTGTTTTATTCTACAAAATTATTTTTTAAACGTCTTAAGGTTAATTTTTATAATACAGAGCTTGCTAAATGTATAAGTTTACTGTTTCTGTTTATATTTTGTTCTTCAGTGTGGATGATGATCATTTTGGTGCTTCCATCAATGTTACTTCAACGATCGCTTTTTTTTAAAATAAAATTGAATTATCTTAGAAGAAAGTTTTATGTTTTTGATAAAAATAACCTGGAACAAAAAGTGCTTGCAAATTTGAAAAAAAAAAAGTTTTCATTCTTTTCTTCATATCTGCGTGGTTTTCAGAAATGTTCTCAGGTTTTCTTGGTTACTTTAAAAGCACTACTTTATTTCTAAATTATCCATAATAACTATAGAAGCAGATGGTTTTTTCTAAACAATTACCTATATAATGTACTCCATTTTCTTTTGTACTTTCTTATTTTTATATATTCTCTTTTTTATTATTATTTGTGTTTTTATATTCATAATTTACAACGATGTTTTGGTTAAAATTACATTTAAGAGCACTTCGACGTACTCAAAGTCAATTCTTTTATTAGAAATTCATATTTTCTCAAAAATCTAATCTTAAATTTAAATTTTTTGCTCATATGTTATTTATCGTTTTACCATAAATTGTACCGGATGTCCGTTTTCATCGGATACGCGAGCAATTAATGGCCATCTTGTTTTTATCCGGTTTCTCATCCAACTGGATACCACCTGTTTTTATCCGGTTTCTCATCCAACTAAATACTACCTGACTCCCGGTCTCTGTGGTGTTGTTTTGCATTGCACGCGCAAAATATTTATTGAGTATGTATATGAATCTTTTTTCTGTTCTTATTTGTGAATTAGTTAGGTAACTGTTTTTGATTGTTATCTACGAGAGAGGTTCAGAAATCAGTTTAGCACAAAAAGAAGTTAAAAAGTCCAACTTTGACGGTTACAAAATGAACTCGCTGAAATATAAAAAACTTGTCTAGAAAAATACAAGCGTGTTGTATTTCTACGAGTCGATATGCTTTTCAATTATAAAATATTTTCATGTTTGTAACATATTTATGATTAATATAAATATATATATATATATATTTATAGTTTATATAGATTTATAAAATAATTATAACATAAGATCATAACACATTTTTATTATTAAACAACCATAAACAATTTTTGTTGACTTACACTTTTTGAGATATTTCGATTATTATTTATATATCTATAAATGGTATGGCGTAGTTATTTCTCGTTATACTTCAAACGATACAAATATTTAGGTCAATAATTTGGAGAAAAGATAATTCTTTTTAATAAAAAATCTGCTTGTAGTGTTTTTTAAATTTAAATTTTTTAACAAAATTAAGTCAAAATTTGTATCAAAACCTAAAAATCAATTTTCATATTAAATAAAACCCTAAAATTAATTGGCCAGTATTGAAAAGTTTGTAAAAATCTAAAAAAAACTGATGAATTAAATCCCAAATAGCACAAGAGGATGAAAGAAAAGAAAAGAAAAAATGATAAAGTTCATGGTTGGTTCAACTTTCCATCAGAATTCCTTCTGCTTCGATAGATCATGTAGAAAGCAATTCCAATCAAAAACATCCAAAATACAATATATATATATATATATATATATATATATATATATATATATATATGTATGTATATATATATATATATATATATATATATATAGACAAAAAATTATTTGCTAAAAGATAGAACTAAAATGTTCTTGGAGACATTACAGTTTTCCATCAGAAAGCACTTTCCAGTTTTATTATTTCTGAAAAAAGCAGATTTTTGATGTTGTCTGTGAACAACCAATTTTCAATAAAGAGAGATTTACTAAAAAGCTGATATTTTTTTACATGGATGAAATAGAATCACGTGGTTGGAATAAAAATACATCGGTGGAATAGAAAAACATGGGAGGAATAGAAGTACATGGGCGTAATAGAAGTACATGGGAAGAATAGAAGTACATGGGTGGGATAGAAGTACATGGGTAAGATAGAACTACATGGGTGGGATAAAAATACATGGGTGGAATAGACGTACATTGGTAGAATAGAAATACAGTGGTATGAAAGAGGTACATGGTAAATATTTGTTTATAATAAAAAAAACTTGAGAAAAGATTGCAACCATCACGTTTTTCTGACGAACTATAGAAAAGTCTCTAGCTATACAAAATTTGCAAACATGCTTATTAAAAGCTTACAGTAAAATTCTATAATTAAAAACGTGGGTCGCATTCGTTTTGTTTTCTTTAATGCGATCCAGGTTTTTATAGTTATAGAATTTTAATGTTAGCTCTTAATATGTATGTTAACATATTTTATATAAAAATACTTTTCGTTTTTTAGTGTAGAAGAAAAACAAAGTTTTTTTTATATATTTTTTATCAATTATTAGTATTATAAGAACAAATTTATTTGTAATTTTTAGTTTTTTCGTAAGTCTCATCAAATTACGAAGATCCTAAATGCAAAATTATTCAATTATTTGTCACCAATAAATCATTATTTTAGCACAGTTTTCATAATGATATCTTTAGTTAGTTTAAATTTTATAAAAGACAGTTATTTTTCAATATCACCTATTTAAATTATTTAATTTGTTTATTATTTAATTTGGTTAGAGATTTGTCTTAAAAATAACGTTCAACACAATAAATGATTTTTTTTATTGAAAACCGCAACAACAAGTAATGTAATTAAACGTTTACTTCGACTTCATCGCACCTCACCTTCATTACTTCACCGCACTTAAATCCACCCGGTCCAATTGCACCTTACAACTTTTCCACCTGGGCCCACTCCACAAATCTTTCCAGTCCCACAATCACGTTATTTCCATTTCAACACATTTTGCCAGTTCATTTTTACAATAGATCCCCCCGACACACACATTTGTTTCCTCCTTACTAAACCAACTTTATCCCACGTTACTCATTAATTTATTATCGCCAGACCGAACTTATTTATATTTACCCGTCATCATCTATTTATTTTTTCCTAATCACTAATTTATTCCTACTTCACCAATTTAACTCTACCTTAAGCCCCCTTATTCAAAGCAACAAACCCCCTCCCCCATCACACGCCAGCACCACTTTAAAATTTTTTACAAAACCGAGATGAGTCACGTAGTGCATTTATTTTCTTAGAATTTTTTTTCTTTTTCTCATTCTTTCATTAAAAATCTTCTGTTTTTTTATTCCAATTATTTTATTTTTACAGCTAACTTATTAACTTTTTTATTGAAATAAAAATGACATAGGCGCTAATACACTAGTTTTTATTGAAACAACTAAAAATAATCAAAAAAATCAAAAAAAAATATTACGTAAAAAAACAAAATAAAACAACAATTAAAAAAGTAAAAAACAAAAACCTTTAAACGGAAACAAAACCCAACAAAAACGTACGTGCAGTGAAAAACAAAAACGGCCAATAAAAAATAAAAAAAGACAATTATTGTTGCATGTCTTAAGGGGAACGTTGAACAAGATTGAAGAAAAACATTCTCACATTTGTGCGACTTTGTATAACACAATCATCAACATCATCATCATCACCATCACCACCACCACAACCACCATCACCACCACCACCATCATCATCATCATCATCATCATCATCATCATCATCATCATCATCATCATCATCATCATCATCACAACCACTACCACCACCAATTGCAACTATTACTATGGTGGGGGTGATGATGATGATGTAAATGATGATTGCATCATTATCATCATCATCACCACGACCATAGTCAGCACCTAAGCTATCTGTTCTATTTTCATTACATAATTGCTTTCAGTTTTTTATTTGAACTACAGGTTATAACACGTTTTTGTTTGACGATTTGCTATCTATGGCAAATTAATTTATATATAATGAATAATTATATAAATTTTTTTGTATGTATTTTTATATGATTAAACAAATCAAAAAATATTTACCAAACTTAAATTAATTCAAAATAAAAAATATTAATAAGATTTTAATTAATCCTTTTTTTATTTGTTTTAAAATGCATACAAACGATAAAACAATTTTTTCATTGTAATTTTATTAATAAATAAATAAGAAACTAATTAATTAACTTATATTAACTTATTAACGGTGACTGTTACGAAAACGCAACGTCAACTTTCGTATTTTTTGCGTTGCAATAGTTTATTGCATATTTGTCATTTTATAGTGATCATATCAAGTAGTTTTAGTAGAAATATTTTTTTTATTTCGATTTATTTTATTCATGGAACCCCTAAGAATCAATGTTTTGAACAGCCCCGTCAAGAATTTTTTCGGTCCCCCGGAAATATGCCGACTGTAGCCAGTTCACATAATTAATTTCATGATTTTAGTTGCTGAATAGTTCAAGGTTGTATTAAATCAATCAACTGACTTGCAAAAAGCAATTCAATTTGTCCCAATCAAGTTATTTTATAGGGTGAAAAAGAAGCGTTGCGTTTTCACAACCACTTAAGTGAACTTGTTGCGTTTTCGGAACGTTCAACTTTTTGTTTTGTATTTCGCGCAGATTCAAACTGATTCGTTCACTGCTTGAAATTACTATGCAAATTCATCTTTGATAAATAAATATTGATCTAGACTATTTAAATTTATAGGAAGCATTCATTTTTATGTTGGTCTAAAAAAAAACATATCTTCCGATTTGTCGCTGAATAAGACAAAGTTCAAGGTCGTTTTGTCATTTATTCATGGTATGATTAGCGTGTGCATTGGCCTACTTATCATTCATTTTTATGTTCAACTAAAAACAAATGAGCAGTAAAAACACTTTTTTACGAACTAGTCTATATATTTATTTATTTATTTATTTATTTTTACTATAAATTGAAAATATTCGAATAAATTTATTTATTTTCAATATAAATCAAAATTACTTAATTAAATCAAATCTAGCCATGGGAAAAATCTGCAAAAATTCAAAAAAATACTATCACCAAAATTGAACATTTTTACAAAATTTGGATAACGAGAAGGGGTTCAAAATTGGAAAATTAAATATAGTCCGATTCATGGGTCCGATTAATCTAAAAAATATATCAAATGTTCATCTTCATGTGAAACCATCCGTTTTTGGGACAGGGAAAACCACTAATTTCTTAAGAAACGAATAGTTGACGTATAAGAGACTTTTCCATTTTATCAAAAATTGTATTTTTGTTTATTTGTTTTCATAAATTTTAAGATTGTTCCGATTTGAAAAATGAATAAAGATTTCAATTTGTATCAACAACTCAGAATTATCTCAACGACTGACATTCAGAAAAAATTTCATCAGCATCATCATCATCATAACCTAAATTACTCGACCTTGAATTTCACGCTTTCATGATCTCACTTTATTGTTCACGGGAGAATAAGCCTCGAAAATTACAGACACGAAAATGAGGAATATGATGGTGGTGGTGATGACGATGATGATGATGATGAGATGATGATGATGATGATGATGATGATGATGATGATGATGATGACGATGACGATGACGATGACGATGACGATGACGATGACGATGACGATGACGATGACGATGACGATGACGATGACGATGACGATGACGATGACGATGATGGTGATGATGATGATGATGATGATGATGATGAAGACGACGACGACGACGACAACGACGACGATGATGATGGTTGTGGTGATGTTGAAGATGATGACGATGATGTTGACGATGATGGTGACGACAATAATCACGATGATGATCATGACAATGGTGATGATGATGATGATGATGACCCTGACTGAAAATCATTACCTGGAGAAGAAAAGTAAATCTTGTAGAACAACCAGGCTTGTTTTCCATTATTTTGTAAAACTTGGTGCAACAATGAACCGTTTATTTAATAGTTGAGCCATTTTAGGGTGGTCCATGTTTCTTTGAAAAAATTATTTTACGCAATAAAAAAATAAATAGTTTTTTTTTATCTCATACTATTATTGCTAAAATTTTAAATTTGAAAATATTCACTATTTTATTTAAAATACGTGTTCATATGAAACCTATTTAAAAAACCTTTATTTTTCCAAAATTTGCAATTAAAATTCTCAAGCAAGGGAGCAGGCCATGGGATTATGTACAGATTATAGTGATTATGTACAGATCTTTAATCAGGTCACAATCAAAATACAATGAGTATTAACAAGCTCTAAAAAGTACTAAAAAAAGTCACCAGGATGATTTGGACATGCAATTATATATGTTACATTTTGAGGTGCACGATAACGCAATGGCCAAAATAACGGCTGATTGCCGATAATCGACAGATTACCGATTATTGACTTTTAAAACTTATTTATTCATTATTATGTGTAGCACTGTTGAACAATAAGTATAATCATGTTGTTTCTGCTATACTTGGCATTGGCGGCATTTACTAGTCAAATTGCAGTTAATTTAAAGTTACTGAAATGCATATTGAAATGCTTCATCATTTACCAAAAACTAAAATGTGAATTGAGACAGAATTTGTTTTAACAAATCACATTATCGCAGGTTATTCCCACATTTGTCCCATCTGCCCAAACCGCTTCTCAAACAAATTTTTATACAAAAATGTTTTGAGTAAACTCCATGCCAACCAAAACTAAACCCATCTATAATTTATCAATCAAACGTCACTCAGTTCATATTGGTTTATTCTTAGTTTCCCCTTGTGTGTTTTTCCACGGAATAAACCTCGCTATTACTAATAAGTGCTTACTGCTTAGGCTGACTAGTTTCTATTAGATTCAATTTAGTATATGCAGACATGAAACAATTGCAAAACCAACAATTTACACTTACGCCCACTCCACTTCTGTGAACGAATTTGGATGAGAACTTGAATAAAAGCTTGGTTTAGAATTTTTATAAATTGACAACTAACATCAGAAAAGCAGTTTGAAATACAACTACAAGAATGTAAAGAAGTTGGCTTCTGTTGTAAGTCCGCAACCAGCTAGAGTGCCAAAGTTTCCAAGCGAGCAACTTTTTAGTGGCATTGGGCTTATACATTCCGATTGTCATTTGTTTCGCTGCAAAATAGTTTATTTATTTATTAGTTTATTTCATTTAATAAGTGTACAACAAATTGATTTATTAACATGTATTAACAGATATCATATTCTTTGAATTTTGCAAGAGTAAAAACAACATTAATCGGCCGATAATCGGTACTGGCCGAAACCGATGATGAAACGGCCGATACCGATTGTCGGCAAGAAGCTGATAATCATTAAACATTAAAACCTTGTACAAACTGATCTATTTTTTTACCAAACATTTAGAAAACAAGATACCGAAAAGTGTTAGTTTGCTTTAAGATGATTTTTGTTCTGGTATCAGAACTATAAGTTGAAAACTAGGCTAGCTTAATTAAGGACTGTTGAAAGTTCTATTTCAGTAACAGAGTTGTTGAGGACTGAAATCAACGTCCAGAGGCTCAATTATTTATTACTATTCAAGTTCAATTGATATTAAATACATTTGAAAAAATCAATGTTATGTCACTAAATAGACTTGAATTTGTTTTTTTAGTGATTCTGTTTAGCGTTTTTGATTTGTTTGCCCCGAAACATAACAATACTATATTTATAGTTTGTGTTTTATAATTTTTCGTGCTGTTTGAGCGTAACTCAAAAACAAATAAATAGATTGGTAGTTATTTATTTTTTTGTAGATTTTTTTCAAAACCAAGAGTGATTTGACAGGTATTCTAAGGTTGAAAAATGGGCGGGAAATCATCTTACCTTTAAAAGATAAATTACCATCTGAATTATAAATAAAGCCAGCCCACCCCAATGGCAACCCCTATAATGCCTAATTTTTTCAGTTTCTTTTTAGACTTTCTTCTTTAAAGTATTTTTAATTTTTTTTTCACTTCACCGTGTTTGCTTGCTTGAGCAATCCGTTAGGATCTTTACCATTTGAAAAACCCAACTTTTCGTTATCCAATTGAGCTGAAAATTAGTAAATTTGTTTGTTTCTGCGGATTTTACATGTTTTCTGATTGATTGGACAATAATTGAGTGAATTATAGACTATAAATTTAAAAAACAAAAAATTTTATCTAGAGAAACAAACCATCAAATCAATTTTTAGTTTATTTATAAAACGATATTTAATTTTATATTTAAAAACTTCTAATAAAAAATGTGTTTATTCCACATTGATTCAAAAATAGCTTATATTTTCAATCCTCACAATCAAATTAAAATTTGGTGGATTTATTTGCTGCTGCCGATTTTACATTCTATTCAATTTTCAAATAGATCTGACAACATTTGAGTGAATTATAGAATAAAATCAATTTAAAATTTAAAAAATTTTTGAATTACAACTTTTATGTAAAGAAACAGACTTTAAATTTTTAGTTTATTTAAAGAAAGCAACATATAGTTTTAAAATTTAAAAGTTTTCAATGAAATATCTGTTTATTACATATTGATTTGAAAGTTTCTTAAATTTTCCTCACATACTTCGCATATTAATTGTTTAGAAGACTGTGGTCAATGTTTTTATATTTTAAAAATTTATTATCATCAAGAAATTAATTTTTAAAAACCACTTAAATATTGAGGGATATAGAATTTTTTTTTACAGTTTTTTAAGGTATCTCTTGATCTCTGTGCACTAAATCATTTTATGTAACAGTCGGTAAAAAGGGAATGCAAATTAGAACATGAAGTAAGATTTAAAAATGTATAATTAATGTTTTTTTAGCTTTTCATCAAATTTGAAAAACTATAAAATATATTTGAAAAAAAATAAAAAAGCAATTAAAAAACAACAGTGACTTTTAAAAATAGAAAATAAATTTTAAAAACAGAAAAAAATAATAATAAAGAAGAATCAAATAGAAAAAAGAACAAAATAGAAAGAAAAAGTGGAAAACGAAAGAACATATGGGATTGTTTGGGAAGTGATGATACCCCTGGGTGGTCAAGCATGCAATGGAGACAAATTCAACAAACAAACTTGCTCGATGTCGTCTTGTTGATCTTCTTATAAAATAATTCTTTAGTTCGGATATTATTTTCAAAACAATTTTTGCTTGATATATATATATATATATATATATATATATATATATATATATATATATATATATATATATATATATATATATATATTTATATATATATATATATATCTTTATTTTATAAGTAGTTATATAAATACGAATTTTTATAACGTTTCAGTTATTCATTGAAATGTGGAATGATTTGAATGGATCTTATTAATCTTCATCGACTCTGAAACTAATGAAATATAAATTCTTCTTTAATTAATAAAGTCTATGAACCAATAAATACATTGTTACTTTGGTGACGATTATATACGTCCTGATGATGATGATGAGGATGATGATAATGATGAGGATGATGATGATTATGACGATGATGATGATGATGATGATGATGATGATGATGATGATAATGATGATGATGATGATGATGATGGCGACGATGATGATGATAAATATAATGATATTCAACAACAGAAGTAATAACATTTTGCACATAATACTGAACCGCAGATTCAACAAATACTATACTGGCTTCAAAGTAGTCTGAAGAACCATAATTAAAACCCAACATTTTTTACAGCTGATTATTTTAATTACCGGTTGATAGTAATAAGCATCATCATCATCATCATCATCATCATCATCATCATCATCATCATCATCATCATCATCATCATCATCATCATCATCATCATCATCATCATCATCAGCTTGGCTCCGTGAAGCGATCATGATGATGATCATGATTGTTTCATGACCATCTACGGGCATGTTTTCCTAATGCACAATATTTCCAAATCAAACCCAACCACGATGTGCCTTTTAAGGTCTTCTTTCTTAATTTTTTTATAAAACATTCGAATCTAACAAAAATTTACTGAATTTACAAATGAATTGTTTGTTAGTGTGTTTCAATGTAATTTTTTTCATTGTACTTTTCAAAATAAAATAATTTTTATTTATTAAAAAATATTGTGTTTAAATTTATTGAATGAAAAAAACCCATAAACTTTAAACTTATCAATGACTTCAGTTGAAATTGACATTTGACCTCAAATAGCTCATTACTGTCAAAGTATCCTTGCAGGAGAACAAGGATAATTTGCATAATTTAAACAAAGTATCTTTAACAAGGCAGTCAATTATTTGCAACAACGCAATCCCTTTCTATTTTCTGAACTACTAATGTTTATGTGGTTATTCGGACTCTCCCATTTATTTATTTGTTTGTTCTCCTACTCCAAAACACAGAGTGTTTTGAGTGTTCAGTTTTAAAGACTAGTTTTCAGCCATTAAAATATAATCTTTTATAAACATTGTTATACAAAGTGTTAGTAACTAATTAGTTGACTCAATTAATAGTTTTAATACTCTTATTTAAAAATATGTAATCAATCTTGAATAAAAATTGAATAAACCTGTTTTAAATTAATTTTTTTATTTGTTTTTGCTGTTTTATAATTGCTCGACAGAACATCAACAAAACATTTCTAAAGTTCTTCAGCGCGTTTGCTTTTTAAGAAGGGCACGTGACGCTGAAGTAGGTTTAAATCTAAATTAACTTTTCAAAACAAGAAAAGAAAAAAAAACAATAAAAACTAAAACAAAAGTAACTTAAAGAATTTGTATTCAAAATATTTTAAAAAACATTTTGCAAAAAATATGTTTTTATAAATTTATTGTTACAGATCTCAAATATCTTTAAATTTGAAAAATTATATTTAATAGAATCTTGGAAATGCTTTCTAATTTAAATTTAATACAGAAAGCGAAACTCAAGTTTTTTCCATTAGCATCACTTCCTGTTTGCATTCTATACGCCTCTCTTTCTCTCTCTCTCTCCTTCTTTCTCTATCTCTCTGTCTGTTTCATTTCCTCTCTCTTCCTCATTCTCTTTCTTTTTTTCACGTGTCTCTTTCTATTTTATTATCAGCATCTCTTTTCAGCTCTCCTACCTATTTTCTTCTTTCTCTCTCTTCCCGTCAATAAATCTTCTTTCCTCTCCAATGCTCTCTTTACGTCGGCGGAAGGCGCGGGAAGGATTTAGTTGCTAACCGACCCTAATATATTTTCCTGTCTCGAAGCGGTTGTTTTATTAACGATCCTTTAAACGTGATTTATACTCAGTGGAGTTACCAACCCTACCACCGGTTCTCCACTAAATTACCAGCAACACTTTGCCATACCTAGCAATGTTAGCACACCAGATCAACCACGAACCCCACTACCATCCAATGTTATCCCGACTCTTTTATGTCTGCAAAAGCAGTGGCATTGGTGAGTGGCCGTTTCGAACGTTGTTGATGTTCATTACATTATTCAGAATGCCTATCACACGGGGAAAGTTAAACTGACGGAGAAACGTTAAAAGGAAGGAGAAGGATAAGTAAAAATGGGCGATGTGATCTAAGACGTAAATAAGTAAGTAAACAAGTAAGGATGGGCGGCGTGATCTAAGAAACAAACATATAAGGATGAGAGAGAGCGAGAGAGAGAACACCGTGGGAAGGAAAAACGAAAAGAGAAAAAAAAGAAAAAGGAAAGAAAAAGGAAGAGAAAGATAAGTTGATTGGGGGGGGGAGGAACTGATGACTGACGTCATTTTTGACTTCCTGCTAAGCCTGGTTTTATGTGCTTGTCAAACTGCCTTAGCCGCAAAATTTTATGAAGTATTGAATTTGTTTTAATTAAATAATAAAAAATTATTGTTGCGTTAATTGAAACAAATTCATAAAAATTTATATTATTATCTAAATGTTATCAATAAATAAGAGTAATTTTATTTAAATCATAAAAAGGTTATAACGAATCGAATAATATTTATTGTTATTCAAATATTTAAATTTGATATTAAAAACGTTTGCTTTTAAAAATTAAAAATCAACTATTATAAGATAAATAATAATGATGATGATGATGATGATGATGATGATGATGATGATGATGATGATGATGATGATGATGATGATGATGATGATGATGACGATGACGATGACGATGACGATGACGATGACGATGACGATGACGATGACGATGACGATGACGATGACGATGACGATGACGATGATGAAGATGAAGATGATGATGATGTTGATGATGGTGATGATATGATAACGATGATGATGATGATAATGAGTGACGCAGTCTTTTATCATAATGGCTGCTATCGCTCTTAGTAGACCATTCAACTAGAGATGACTACAAACGTGCTTCCGTGTAATTTTTATACCATATATTTCTGCATGTCATGTCATTTGTACATGTCATACCCTTTTTCATGTCGTGTCATTACATCCCATGCCCTTTCGCCATTCAGTTTATTTCATATTTTGTGTCATTCCACATGTCAGGTCGATTCAAATTTAGCTTGTTTTAAAACAAATTTTCTTATTGATTAGGAAAATACTTTATAATTTATTTAATAATTTATAAAGCTTTCATGGTATATAGGTTATAGGTTATTGTTCCAATTTGTTTCCTTCATTTCAAACTGACAATCTTCAACATGGCGCCAATGGCGCAAGTCTGCAGAATTTCTGGGCCACATAAAATGTTTTTTGAGAACCTTACTGAATCTTTCAGTTGAAGCTGTAATTGGAACTCTGCTTAAAACTCAATTCCAAAGCGTTGTTCCAGCAAACCATTTTTCGTCAAAAACTTTTATCTTTGCCAAAATGACTGTCTAATGAATTTGTGGCCAGATATCAAAAACCTTTACTGTTAGAGGATTTTTTAAATTTAGCCCTTTTAAATCAAACTTTTTTATTCTAACTCTTTTATTTGATTTCTTTCAGCCTCTAACTTCAACATAAACATTTAAAAATTGAATTTTTTAAGTTATGACATTGTGACCAGATAAATAAGTTAAATTTGAAATTGAAAGAGTATGTATTCATCCATCATTTATATAATGTATTAATCATCACTTATATAATGTATTCATCATCACTCTTAAATACAGTATTCATCATCACTTATATAATGTATTCATCTATCACTTAGATATTTACGCTCATCACTGACTCACTCCGGAACGATGTTTTTTTATTATTTTACCAATTATTTATATTTATAATTTATTTATTTATAATGTATTTTAATTAAAATTGTAATGCCGAAAGAAGTACGTAGCCGTTTTTTATGATAGTTTATAGCCCTTTACACCAAGTGTTTTAAGACTGAATTGGCTGTATTTAGGAAGCACATAAGTACATCCTGTCATGGATCAAAGTTTAATCCTTTTAACTGTCCCTCCTCCTTTATCCAGGCTTGGGACTGGCTTGCAATTAGCGAGGCGCAGTTGCCGTAGCCGTTTACTTCTTATCAGCTTATATATGTCACTAAGTGTCGAATCCGTAACGGTGGTGTTTTTTACGAAAAGCACTTAACCCGATAGATCGCATAAATTGTTGGCTAAAAAATAGAAAATCACAAAATAATTTTTTAAATTTAACGGGCTAAGGTTTGCCATCTAGCAAAAAAAAAACCTAAGAAGTAGAAAATAGTTTATTTAATATTTATTCAATATAACGAGCGCCTTAATCAAACATTAAACAACTACATTTGCATGCAATACATTAATACAAATAATAATTTTTTTCACAGGTGCATTTGGTTTTCATTAGCTAAATATGGCAGTTGAAAAAAACTAAAAATTGAAAAATAATAAAATATTAATTTAAATTTAACTATGTTATGTTGTTCCTCATTTGGATTTGAATCTGAGAACAAAATATTATTATCGGAATCTAAAAAAAAATAAAATTTAAAATAAACTGAAACAAATGACGGAAAGAAAAATACAATTAAAAAATAATGAAACGATGAATAAAATTGATTAAAAATAACGAAAACATTAAAGTAGAGAAAGAAAGAAATACAAAAGAAGACCTACAGGTAGGTATCTTGGTACAAGCAATCAGAATAAAAGAAGGAAGGAATTGATTGAAAGACATCAGTCATTATTAAGAATGACATTTCAATTATACGCCTACAATTTTTTCCGGTATTTATTTATTTATTTATTTATATTATTACTATGCAAATATTACATATAATTTCCTTCACATACTGTTCGTACATATGAATATTTCTTTCATATAAAATTTGTACATATGAATATTTCATTCATAAGCTATTCGTACATATGAACATTTCTTTGATATAAAATTTGTACGTATCAATATTTCCTTCACATACTATTCGTACATATGAATATTTCTTTCATAGAAAATGTGTACATATGAATGTTTCCTTTATATACTATGCATACATATGAATATTTTTTTCATATACAATTTGTACATATGAATGTTTCTTTTATATACTATTTCCATATATGAACATTTCCTTTATATAGTACCCATACAAAACATTTACTACATATGATATTCGCACATAAACCTTTCTTTCATACAGTACTCGTACATATGAACATCTTCTTCATATACTGCCCGTACATAGAAACATTTCTTTTGCATACTTTTCGTACATATGCACTTTTTTTCATATAATATTCGTACATATAAACATTTCCTTCATGAACTATTTGCACATTTTTCGTATTAGTTTATAGTCCTTTACACCAGGTGTTTTAAAATTGAAATGGCTGTATGTATGAAGCACATAAGTACTTCCTATCGTAGATCATATTTAATCTTTTTAACTGACCCTCCTCTTTTATCCAGGCTTGGCGCTGGGGACTGGCTCGCAATTAGCGAGGCGGAGTTCCACTATTTGTACATATGAACATTTTCTTTATATACTACTTGCCGGGTTATTCGGCGTTGCCACGGTTTTTAGAAGGTTTTCTATCGTTTTTCTCTCTCTCTCTTGCTTTCTCTCCCTCTTTCTCTCTCTCTCTCTCTCTATCTCTCTCTCTCTCTCTCTCTCTCTTTCTCTCTCTCTCTCTCTCTCTCTCTCTCTCTTTATTGTCTTTTCTATTTTTTGTTTTTTCCTCTTTCTCTCTTGCTCCTGTTTCCTTGCCCGCTTATTTACCGCTCCCGCTCTCTCTCCTGCTCCTTCTCGCTCTCCCGTTCCCACTCGCTTTTCCAATTCCGCTTTCTCTTCCGCTTCCGCTCGTTCTCCTGCTTGCTTTTCCGCTTCCTTTCTTGTCTTTGGTTGCTTGTATGTTTCTTTAGGTGTTTGCATATTTATTTGGGTTATTGCATGTTGGTTTAGATGCCATGCACTTTTGTTTGGGTGCTGGCATGTTTGTTTGGGTGCTTGCATGTTTGTTTGAATGCTTGTTACTTCTCAAATATGACCAAATTATATGCAGCAGCGGGTCTTAAAGATAAAATATTTTGCAGTTTTTATTTTCTGAGAAAAAGAAATAAAAAAAGTCATTCGTCATCTTGAAGGTCCTTCGTGATGGTCAAACTAAATTCTTTAATTACTCTTCTTTGAAAGTTATTGTCACTATATTTCACACATAGTCAAACAAGCTAACTCAACCACACACACACACACACACACACACACACATACAAAGACGCACATACATACAAACCTACACACTGCGCACACAAACACACAGACACAAGCAAGTACGCACAGACAGACACAAACAAACCATCCTCTTCACGCAATGGATCCCAAAAAACACCTTCAGAGAATATGAAATGTAAGACTGAGCACGCGAAAGACATTTTCAAACATGAAACTTTGAGACACGCATTCGAAATTAGTTTTCTTCTCCCCGATTCGTCACAGATGACAGCTATCTATTAGTATCAATATGTAGTTCTGAAGTTGCATATTGTTGTCTCCATGTGTTCATTTTGTTTGCAATAATAATACTGAAATGATTATAATAACAATAATAATAATAATAGTAATAACAGCTATAATAACAATTACGATAATATTGAGATTAATAACAAAACAATTGTAATATTAATAATAGTAACAATAATAATGTTATATATAGTTGAAAGAATGTATTGTTCATTTAGTTTGCATTTGCTTTAAAGTGTTTGAGTGGTCGGTAAGCTCCATTGAAATAATTTCAGCTGTTTCAACTAAACTTTCTTTCCATAACTAACATTTAATTATTTATGAGGGAAATTCCAATGTTTCCAGTTTCGCTGTTCATCGTCAATTTCATGGGAAATAATGAAAAAGTCCTGATGCTAAATTGTTTTGAAAGTTTAACCTTGCAATGTCCTAACAAGGACATTGAACGATTAGATAAATTTTTCATTTTAACAGTAGAAAAATGACGATCCGTTTACTTGTTTATCATAATATTGGGGGTTTTCATTCTCCCATGGTTGCCTTAAGCTCTCAGATGTAACATATATAAACTTTAACAGAATGGTGTATGATTATTATTAATAATATTATATTACATATAATTATATTTATTACTTAAAAATTATAATTATTACTTCAATAAAAGTTTTCCCACAAGACGTTAAGTGTATCTTTTGCACAAGTAGTTTTCAGTTTTATGTTTTAATGCATTATCTGCAGTTTATTGCAACAAATAATAATTTATAGTTTTTTTTTGGAAAAGAAAGACATTGAAAAAAATATTTGCAAGATAATTTTTAAATATCTAAAGTTTTAAGATTATAGAAAAAATTGCTTTTAGTTTTTTCATGGTACAGAAGAAATTTTAAAAATGAAAAAATTAATGTTAACAGTTTTATTTTTGAAGTTACAGCGAATTTCATGTTAGCGACATTACGACACAGGTGGCTCAGTGGTTAGCTTCGAGTCCAACTGACGAGGCCGAAGAGTGATTAAAAAACAACAAGATTGGCCTACAATTTTTATTTTAGACGTTTTATCACAATTGTTTATTTCCTGTTTAAAATTTAAATGGCGTTTATTTGATTATATTGAATTGCATGACAATTTACATTTATTTAAATAAACGTGAGCAAACAAGAATAAATAAATAAAACTTTAATAGTTTTAAGAAACTCTGAAATTTATTTACCTTCTCAATTGTTTTCTAATTAATAATTTTAGAGTTGATATTGAATATTTTTACAGTTTGTCAAAATGTTGACATGTTTTGATTGAAAATTTAAAAAAGTTTAGATTAATTTAATTTTTTCAATGTAAATTGTTCAATGATGAAATTATTTTGCTGAAATTGTCCTAAAAGAAGACCACGTTCCTTCTCAGCCATGGAAATTAATGACGAAAATAAATGACCAAAGATCACAAAAGCTCAAAAAGAGATAAAATAAAATATAATCACATGCACATAAAACACGGTCAGCATGTGCTCAAACAAACAAAAAATAGAAACTTTCATTTAATTTAAAAAATAGAGAAAAAACTTTTTATAGATTCAATTCTCCACTACGTGACCAAACAAAAGCTGTAAAAAGTTCTTTTTCGTCCGACTTCCATAAACATTACAATGATATGTTTTACTTTATAAGCAAGACATCAATATTTTATTTGCTCCAATCTGTTCGCTCCACCTCGCTATTTAGTTGAATGAGAATTTATAACCTCGATCGAAGCAACCTGCCATCAGTGACTTCCAGCGCTTTCCCCACCTTGACATGATTGATCTTTTTCTGTGGTTACCCATCGTTGGAAGACCATCACAAACGATAAGATTTTTTACAGCAAACTTCTGAACCTTTCCAAATCACTCAAATGTTCTCCAGAATCTGACTTAATTTTTGCTGTCATTTGATATGTTGTTCACATTCAGACCACCTGTGATATCATGTAATGACATTCAGACCACCTGTGATATCATTCAGTGACATTTTTTATTGTCCAGACATGACGTCCAACACTTCTCATATGATCTTTACCTGGATTTCAGCGTCACACCTACATCGAATGGTAAGGAAGTTCCAAATGTCAAATTTATAAATTGAAAAATATTAATAATCAGGCATAACTTTAAATTAAAGAAATAAATTCGGCCAATGTTTAGGTTATTGTTGATTGTAATAATATTATATTTGGCTTGTTTTTTTCTCAGAAACGTTTTCGAGAAACACTATCATTCAGAAGGAACACAATTAACTGTTCACAAAAAACATAATTGTTCACAATTAACGTAATTGTTCACAATTAACATAATTGTTCACAATTAACATAATTGTTCACAATTAACATAATTGTTCACAATTAACATAATTGTTCACAATTAACATATATGTTCACAATTAACATAATTGTTCACAATTAACATAATTGTTCAGAAATAAAGAATGTATTGCTTAAAGAGGATATTGATTAGTTTCCTCTGTATGCCTGTTAGGAAATTTCTTTAAAACTATGAATCATAGGCAACCCCGATGAAGACAAACTACTTTTACACGACTTAATTAATTTTTGCTTCATTTATTGACAATCAATTTATTTTTATGTCAAGCTGGCTGGGTGGTTGGGTGGATGGGCGGCTAGAAGATAGGGTGGATGGGTGGGTGGTTGGAAAGTTAGATGGTGTAATTAATCTTCCCTATTTGTTCGTGTCTCAATTTCATGTCTGTTCGTTATTCTTTTGTAAATGTCAACTTTTTTGAAATTGATGGAAATTATTTTTAAAGAAATAATTAGAGTTCATATTTCACTGATTTATTCAAGTGTGTTTTTCAATATATCCAGATTAACACTAATTATATAATTAATTATAAAACCATTATCAAATATCATAATTAATTTTGTTGTTTTTATTATACTTATATTATCAGTTTTTTATTCTACTTGTTGTTATTATTTTGTCAACTTTGATTTACTGAAAGACCTGCAAAACATATAGAGACTCTGTACTTAAGTTCTT